>RDPX01000114.1:1667223-1696329 GCA_003991215.1 Morbakka virulenta | reverse complement strand
GAGAGAGAGAGGGGGGGAGGGAGAGAGAGAGGGAGAGAGAGAGAGAGAGAGAGAGAGAGAGAGAGAGAGAGAGAGAGAGAGAGAGAGAGAGAGAGAGAGAGAACGAGATGGATGGATAACTTTTAATTAATTTACTCTACAGGAAATTTTTTATTTCTTAAAAATTTTGTTATGATTTTTTGATAAAGAAAATCTCCTTTTGTAATTTGTATCGCATCAGTTTTATTTGTAGCATTTTAAATGAAACTCTTGAAAATATCCCTCGTCCCAATTTTTAATGCAGATTAACAAGTTTGGTCGCTGAGCAATACTGAAAAGGAGTTTGCTAATCATGAAAATTTTCAGCTAATCATTGTTCCTCGGCAGTTCGTGTTCCTGTGTAAATGTCTTACTTACTTAATGCCTTTTTGTCAATACATCCTTCCTGTCTGTCCTCGGCAGGATTTGTTATCTTGTAACGAAGAGTATTTTTAATGTCCTGGTGTCGCTTGGTAGAAACAACACCGCTCCAAAATCATGGTCGTCCTGTATACAATAAAAACATTTCTAAGGGATCTAAAGACGTCGGCATTGCAAGCAAGATACCCACCACATTAGTAATAGATTTTATTGAAATTTCTCCCTTTTTCACAGTAAACAGGTCTAGAAAACAAGAATTTATTTAAGAATAGCAAATCTGGTCTTATTCAGTAGAAACTAAAAGTTTCTTTGAATAATTTATAATGTGGGGAGAAAAACGTATATGTGGACTACATATGTTGACCTGCTAAAGCCTTTTATCTATGTGAATAGAATATAAAATAATAAGAAATGTTCAATAGATGGGCGGGCGATTTACACGCCTTATCATTTGTTCTAGTTGGACCTCATTAAATGGTCATGTGTATCTTGAACACAAGATGAGTTTTAACTAATTAGCCTTCAGGGTGATATATGGCTGTCTTTTCACCAACACCAGTCTGCTATTGACTTCATTAACCAACGAATGTTAAAGGATAAAACAATAACCGAGAACTGTAGTTAATGAATATTCCCTCACTTAAAGTATAATTATATATTGGGATGTTTTTTGTAACTCGAATAAATACAATCGTTTCAGTACGTATTCGGTCCAATTCCCTGTTTACGAAATGTAACTTAATTTCCGAGACTGTTTTGTTGTGTCTTAAAAGAAAGAGGTTTTAAACTGTATTGCTGAGAGTTTTGAGTTTTACAAAGCAACAATTAGCAGGTGTCAAAAATTACTTTTAGCAAATAGTACATGAATGGAAACATAACATGGTCGCTTCAGTAGAGCCACAACAAAGCGATGTCAAATTTCCTTATCGAAACAGCAATTATAGCATTGCTCCCAAGCTGGTTCTGCTGTATTTTAAGTGCGCATCTCATTAGTACTTAATAACAATCAGTACCTACTTATGCTCAATAGTTGATACCAATTAATAAGCCTGTGTATGACTATGGCATTCATATGTGTGAACAAGCCAGTGAAAATATTTACCAAGACAGAGATTAAGATAGGATTAAAATGTACTTGTTTGATTTTCAAGTCTGTGGGAAGTGTGTAGCTGTTTTACTTGAAAGGTAAGCTCTTATCTAGAGTTCAAGTGAGACTCTTTACGTTTACTACAAATTCTTTAAAATCGACATGGGCCTCTGGGAGACGAGGTACTGACGGTGGTTGCATAATTAGGTTGTTAAGTATTGAAAAATGATTGACAGCTTGTCTTCACCTGTTGTACAGCACTTCAATGGTTTCCTTGATCAATAGAACCGCTGGGTCGACAAGCGTTTTAAAGGCTAAAGAGGTCTAGTCCTTCAAAAGAGGAGGCCAAGCGTGGAGTTTGAATCAAATCGACTGTAAGTAAACGATAAAAGCAAAGAGGAAAAATTATAGTGTCTTAACTTACTTGCTAGTTTATTACTGTTTGTCTGGAAAGGAAATCGTGCGCAACTGGTTATCTCAAGAACTCGCTTTTACATTTCACAATAACAGAGTTAACTGTGCATCGCATATTCATTTATTCAAGACTGTATACACACTACTATTAATAATACGATCGACAATGTACACCATATGAACATCATGTTTTGCTTAATGTTACGTTTATCCTGATACTCTCTTTGTTATTATTACTCGTAGGAAACTTTTAAGTTAATGTGGATCAGGAGTTAGAAGGCGTATACGTAGTTATGCGCTGTTGAGTCAACATCAACGTTAACCTTCGCAGGATATAACTTGTCTTGACAAATTGGATGGTTATTTTGAACGTTCATGTCAGATTTAATAGTATTAGTACAGCGTTTACACCGAGTTTGACTTATTTACTTTCATCGAGCTACATTTCTGCTTGAAAATCGAGTAACGTTATCAAGTTTCCTTGTCTTCGAAAGCAACAGATATTTCAACTCTGAACAAGATTATTTGGATATCTAATACAAATTGTTAGCAATAGGAT
Source organism: Morbakka virulenta (assembly GCA_003991215.1). NCBI lineage: Eukaryota > Metazoa > Cnidaria > Cubozoa > Carybdeida > Carukiidae > Morbakka > Morbakka virulenta. Next base: position 1,693,870 of record RDPX01000114.1, on the reverse strand, counting down.
TTGAAAAGAGATGGAGTTAGCGATGTGTTTGATCTAGTATTTCAGTGACGTTGGTTTTCTTTCTTGGTTCAAAAAAAAGTCGAGGTGGCTTCTGAAGCATTTTACCCAAGTATGATGCGACGAATATGGATAGTATTTTTAGTAACTACACTGTTACAACAAGGTCATTTAGTAAGAAGGGGTCGGTCTGAGAAAATGCGATGTGAACCGATCAAGATACCCCTTTGTCAAAAAATTGGATACAACTCTACGTATGTACCAAATATGTTTGCTCACAAGACACAAACAGATGCAGCTTTAATTGTACACCAGTTTTGGCCACTTGTTGCTATTAACTGTTCTCCGGATCTTAAATTTTTCCTCTGTTCAACATATGCCCCTGTATGTCAGCCTGACTATGGCAAGGAACTCTTACCGTGTAAAAGTTTATGTGAACGTGCTCGAGATGGCTGTGCACCACTAATGAAATCCCACGGCTTTAGCTGGCCTGAAAATTTAGATTGTGGAAGATTTCCAACATCAGAAGAAATGCTTTGCATGGATCAAAATCCGACAAAAAGAAAGCCTTCCAACCGTGGCAAGGTAACCGGCACAGTACCTACGAAGAAAAAATTACCAACACCAGAAAAAAAGGTGGTACCACCGAAGAAACCACCAATACCTCAAAATGACAGAACTGTTGCAACAAGATTACTTAAACCTGTTGTACCACTTATTCCAAAGAAAATTCCTAGAAATACATACAACCGTAATAAAAATCCACATATTATTTCGCAGAGAACACATTTGTGGAAAGGATCAAAAACCTGCGGGTGTACGTGTGAGTATCCATTTGTATACGTTAATCAAACTGTTAGTGATGGTCCTTCAAATTTACCAGCGTGTGCCCTACCATGCCAGCAATACTTTTTTGACAAGCACCAACAAGAATTTACCGCCTTTTGGCTAACTTTGTGGGCAGTGCTCTGTTTTATTGGTACCGCATTTACATGTGCAACGGCATTGATCGATTTACGCCGTTTTCAGTACCCCGAGCGTCCTATTATATTCATTGCTTTTTGTTATATGATGATGTCGTTGGGATTTATTATTCGTCGTGCTTATGGATTTGAAAGCATTGCATGTAATTCAGAAACAGGGTTGCTACGATATTCTGCTACCGGACCAGCTAGATGTACTGCAGTTTTCTTACTGGTATATTTTTTTGGGATGGCATCTTGGATCTGGTGGGTAATATTAGCACTCAATTGGTTTTTAACTGCTGGCATGAAGTGGTCGAAAGAAGCTATTGCTAGTTACTCTCAATATTACCATTTTATAGCATGGTTGATGCCTACCATAAAAAGTATGGCCGTACTTGCGATGGCAGCCGTAGACAGTGACCCAGTTAGCGGGATTTGTTATGTTGGAAACCACGATAACACGATGTTAACAATTTTTGTAATCTCACCACTGTTGATATATCTAGTACTTGGGTCATCGTTTTTGTTGGCTGGACTTCTGGCATTATTTCATATCAGAAGGCTGATGAGGCAAGGTGGTAATGACACCCAAAAATTAGAAAAACTTATGGTCAAAATAGGAATATTTTCAGTACTGTATGTAGTTCCAGCCACTGTTGTCATTGTAACGTATTTCTACGAGTATAACAACCGTGAAAATTGGGAACGATCAGTGAACTGTCCTTGTTTTGGTAAACGAGTAAGACCCAAACATTATGTTTTTCTTGTGAAATATTTTATGACTCTGGTGGCTGGATTAGGAAGTGGATTTTGGGTTTGGGGTGCTAAAACAATGAAGTCATGGCGAAAATTTCTTAATCACATTACCCATCGAAATAACAATCAAAAGGACAAGTTTGATGTCACACCTGTGGCTGTATGACAGAGGAATTAAAAAAAAGGGAAAAAAAAAGAAAAAAAAGCCACTGTCAAAAATGTTTTCTTGTCATGGTATGTACAGAACCACAACTATTTACGATGTGCTGAAATTAAAGGTGAGTTTGAAAACCACAAGAATGACTTAACTATCATTTCGGCGGTTCAGGAAAAGCATTCATAGTTGGCACATCATTTTTAACTCTCAACTGAGTAGATCTTCAAAGGGCTCAAAAGGTTTGTCATTGTAAATTAACGCTTTTTTTTTTAGTTGTTGTTTCTTCAGTTTTGAATTCCTGTCCATTTGAATTAATCTTCCGTTATCACAGTCATCTGCATGGCCGATTTTGTTTTTATCTGTTTTGGTCTATTGTGATAACACATGTAATATTAGTTTGTCGAGTTGATAGTCAGCTTGCATAGTGGTATTGTTTTTCTAGTACTTCCTCCTATCCTGTTTCAATTCTTGGCAAAAGCTGTAGAAAGAGCGTCATAAAATCAGCAACATGCATGGATTAACTTTTTAATAGGCTCATCTATTTGTGTAACACAAAGTTAGACCCTTGTAATTCCCTACGTCCCTAATTGATTCGTTAGACCACATTTGTGGTGGTCCTTCAACGGCGCCTTGATGATTTATTGGAGTTAAGCATTTAACTTAAGCCTATCCTTTAGCTGTTCTAATACTTAGAAGCTGACTTCCTTCAATAAAGTGAATTAATATAAAAGACTCGTGAACTTGTGGCTTTTAGAGAATAATCAGTGGTCAAATATGACTACCAAGTTTTATTCAAAATCCAGCAAGTCGCATTTTTTATAACTGGAAAAAAATTAACCGGGGACGGTTTCTGGTTAAGACTTTCCGCTCCCCATAAACATCCAACCTCTTCCACAAATTTTATGAATATGAATGAACAAATTTAAAAGACATATTTCAAACAATAAATCTGGAAAACCCCTTTTATAAGCAAGATACATATTAATAATTAACTGGCTTCAACTTTTAACTATTATTTTATATAAATAAGAAAGCTAAAAATAGTATAGAAATTGAAACGTATAATTCTTTTGCTGCAAGCAGTTTATAACATCGCATGTCCAAATTGTCAAAGTTGACCCAAAACGTTCTGCAAAAAGGCTTCTACATCTGTCACGGTTTTAAGGAGCCCCCATGAGCTCTTTTCTGTTTACGTTTGGTCTTCCACAAATTCCGAGGTTCAATTGTTGGTCTGTGCTATTTTCCGATTAACGTTATCGCTAATATACCATAAGCCAATTAAGATCTTTATTTATTACGCTCTTTCTTGAGATTGTTCTTATTAATGTTTTTATGAAGCTCATCCATCCATGGATTGTATAAGTATTCAATTGACATAGCTGTTTTGTCAAATGGAAACAGAGGGGGGAAATGACACTGTATTTTAACCGTTCTTATTTCTAACTTGTCAATTTTCAACCGGTGTATGAAGCTGAAGCTTTCTTTTAGGGGGTTCAAAAAAAAGATGTGTTAATTTACCTAGATCAATACTAAAACCATATTAACTGGAATATTTACTCTTTATTTTGCAAAGCTGTAGAAGTTAGAACTTGGTTGCGAGTAAATGGTTTGACAAAGTGATAAAAGATACGAAGCTAGATGGCTTTTTAAAAACAAGACAGGTCATTGCCATGGCCAAGCAATTCAAGTCTTCATGCAAACACAAGTTCTGATAAACAGCTTAAAAAGATTTGTCATAAGAATTCCATTGGTTTCGGATGGACTTTCGCTAAATGTTTTACGCTGCTTTTAATTGGGAATACGAGATTAAATTTAAGGAAAATCAACTGATTAACAATAATAAAAAAAAGGATTTATAGAAACAGCCAGTTAAATATGGTCCCTCTTTTCAATGACTAAACTATTAAGAAGTAGACAGACAGACAGACCAAAAGCTGTTTGAGAGCAATGATTCATAATTGTAAGCTTTTAAGTCAAGTTTGCAAAGAAAGGGATAGGAAGTGTTATTTTAAGAAAATTCAATACCATCAGTTCTTAGCATTGACAACAGCTGAATATACTTAATTAAGGCTATCCTCTAACAGAGTTGTACTTTTCCAAATTTTACTCGCTGTACCAAACATTTTGTTCAGCAAGCATCGGTGAGAAATTTAGACAAAAGTTGTTAACGTACGTTGAATGAAACAGTTAATGGGTAAAGTAAAAGGTTTTTGGTGTTTAAATTTTTGAGGATTATTTTTTGTTGTTGTTATCTTTAACTTGTTTCGTGGTGTCGGACTTAATAGAATTAGCTGGTTCCATGTGCCGCCTGTAAAAGCTAGATACAAATCTAGTTATTATCACAGTATTAGATACGACCGGTGTTAAAGATAAAAGGACGCTGAAAAAAATGTAAGATTTCCTTTGTATCTTGCTATGAAACCATTAAAACCCAACTGCTAATAAAGAAATATTTCTCTAAACCCCTTGTATGTATGGCATCTGGCAACTCGAAGTGAAACATTATACTTTTATTGAAAGAAACAGGACTTTGATGTGGATCGGTTTGTTGATTGTAAAATGTTTTATTAGTTTATTTGGGATTGTTATATCGGCAACTCATTAGACACACAATTGACAAAAATGGGAATGAAGAGTGAATAAAACGGAGTTTTATTCTAAATGAAGTGATATTTGTTAATGAGACTGGTACTCTCTGTCTCTTAAGTATATTTAATATACTAAATATATGAAAAGGCCAAAGAATGAATTTTAAACTCGAAACCGTTGGAACACCTGTGTTCTATCTCTTACTCGTATCAAATTCTGTGACTTTGTGATTACTTAATATATCTTGTTTTGTCGAAAGCTTACCAGAATCGCCGTTGTACTATTTCAGCATTACCTAAGGTCGCAGGGTATGAAAACAATGCTGTCCTTACAAATTATCACTTGTTGATTGTTCAAAACATTATTTTTCCAGAAACACAAACTACTTTTCTAGTGAAGTTACAAATAGAATTAGAGGAAATTAGACAGAACTGTGTTTATAGATTATATGTAAAATTACTATCACATTGTTAGATATAGGTAATCTTTGTAAAGAGAAGTAGAATACTTTTTAGAGAGGAACTGTCGTGAATTTTTAGCTTTCTACTTTTTTCGTCAATCGAAAAGGGTAATAGATTTACTCTCTTTTAAAGGATAAAAGCACAATCATAGAGAAAAAAACCTGGATATTTTTAATAAGTCCCTCCGTGCTGGCTTGCGCAGTACTTTTAAAGAGTTGTGTGGTAGCGGATTACTTGACACCTATCAATTCAGTGGTATTAAATAGAAAATGATGCAAAACTTTTTCGAAGCGGAGCTGAAGTCCAAAATATGTAGACTAATAATTTTCCTACAATTTTTATGATTTAATTTTTCCATATATATTTTAAGCTCCAAATTTGAGAAGAATAGCTCTCTAAGCAAGCACCTTTTATTGGAGAGATGAACATGAGTTTTATCAAAATGTGGTTATTTCGAAGTTCTCATAATCTAGTATTCAAACCAGGTCTTGTCTTATTGAACTGTAAGATTTATCGAATAAGATTTTTATGAAACTTAAAAACAAACACAAGTAAGATTTTAGTTTTTTACATATATGAGGGAATGCTTTCGCTTTACTGAATTTGAAATTTCTCATCTGGGTTATTTAGTACGCCTAGTACAACATTGGCTATAGAATTTTCTTGCCTATTTAATCGAATTCGATAAATCTGATCCTGAAATCCTGATACAAGACAATATCTGTTGCAATATAAAAGGTATTAAAGAGGTAATTTGGAATAAATATATTTTAGTTTTAAAATGTACATTAAATGTGGTAACTTAATATAGTGTACTTATTTAAGTGGTATTTGGATCACACGCACTTAAACTTTTAGCATCGGTAATACCTTGGTTGTAGCTAGAAATTTGTAGAGATTTTTTCCAACCAGGCTTATTATTATAATACTTTAGTTATAAAACATATTCTGTACAGATATACAGTTATACAATTCTGGCTGCAACCCAGGAAAGATGTTGTGAAGTTAACGTTTATTAACCATTGTTGTATATACACTATGATAAATGGCAAATACTTGAAATAAGAAAGATGTGAGATTCCATGAACAAAAATTCATTTTTTATCCCTTCTACCTCTTCTGTAGTATTTAAATTTGGGGGGTATACGAGGAATATGGATTCCGTATTTATAAAGGGTGCCTAATAGATCATTTAGGACGATAGTGCGGCTGTTTTTATTTTAGGATGGTACTCAATTGATCATATATGGTGGGTCAATAAGTGCGCAAATGAAACTTACCAGTAGTAGGAGCGAGGTAACACAAGGGTTTGGTTTTGGGAACATTTTACATGCGGAATCTCCTCACCATTATTATATTCAATTCCGCCTAGGGTATGCAGGGGACATCGATGAATAGCCCCACCGTCCTCTGTCGTGAACCATTCCCCGAAGAATATAAAAGTCGATCTCATTTTATTTTTTCAATAAAATGGGTAGCCACGCCCCACACGCTCTTCATCTAGATCTTCTTTCAGTTCCTCTCTAATTTAATGCTTCCCAGGTGACACTGTCAATTTGGTGAAATATGTTCGATCCATCTTCATCTGGGTACCCGGACATGTTCAATTGACTGGACATTCATAATTTACCTAATTCGTGCTGTTAGACAATTTATCCTCAGAGCGGACGTCTAGTATTCGTGACAACAGTTCAGTACCATAAAATCGCAGAATCTTTTCAAAAAGTTCATCTTACAGAGAGTGTATTTGAAAAGGACCTATATTTAAAGTTTTTCCTTCAACAGGCAAAATTTTAAATATGTCTGAAAAGTGAAACTCCACCATTAAAAAAGGTAGAATTTTTAATAGGCTTGCAAGTCAATATGTTACAACACACAAAAAACAGAATATTAAACATGACAATGGTCTTTCATTATGCTTAAATCTGATGTGGAGAAACAAAAATTGAAGTAATCTGAAAAATAAAAAGCTTTTTTTAAATGCGCAAGTAATCTGCTGTGGTTTTTTTAAAAAAAATATCGTAAAACAATGTTAGATAATTTTGAAACAAAGTTCGTTTGAAATTTTGTCTCCTACAATGAGGGTGAGTTTGAAAGAAGGAGCTTGATGGCCCCTTTAAAAGCAATACTATTTGTAGCGCCCTGCAAACAGTTAACGTCTGGTTTGTACCACCAACGATGGTATACACTTTCACAAAGGCTCCTTTGTCTAACCTGGAAGATATTTTTCAGCTAGATATATTTTTGATGTAGAGAACTTGTTATACTAAAGGCCAGTATAACAAAATAATAAAATTGATAATTAAAAAAGGAAACAGTTTTAATATTTCTTTTTTTTTCAATTTCTTTTAGGTTAAAACTAAGATATTCCTTAAAAAAAATCAATTTATGTTAACCTTAAGATGTAATTCGCTTTGATGCTAATATTGATATAATCTTTGTTTATTGAAAGAAAAAAATTCGAGCGTTGTAATTGAAGTCTTTTCGAATATTATATCTATTGACTTGCTAATAAATCAAAGAAACAATCTGGTTATCGGCTTTGTAAAAAAATTGCCATCCAAAAAAAATATCTATAACTATACAGATAAATAGATAAGTTAAAATTATATTTCAATATACCTGATAAAAAAGTACATAACTTGCTCACGCATTCATCAGATGTACGCATTGTTTTCATTGGCTCTATTTTAGTAAATATTGAGTACTCTGCAATTATATTTGTACATCTACTGAAAGCGAAATATTTTATAACTTGTTATTCAAATATTTCGTTGCCACTTGGAATTTCACGGGTCAATTGTTTGCAACCAGTAATAACAATCTAATTAAGTACAGAATATTAAACAGCAAAACCACCTTTCGTGTTCTTTTCATATATACATATATATGTATATATGTATATATATGTATATATATATATATACATAAAGCTTTCGATTCGGTTATCCGTATTAAAGTGCTCAATACATAAATGCAGAGCGTAATATAAGATATGATACGTCGGTAAGAATCAAAAAACTACACAGACCAATTCGACAAACTTGTTTTGTGATTTCATTCCCTCTCCAGGACTTGTATCCTGAAGAGTGAATCTAATCACGTNTGTATATATATGTATATATATATATATACATAAAGCTTTCGATTCGGTTATCCGTATTAAAGTGCTCAATACATAAATGCAGAGCGTAATATAAGATATGATAAGTTGGAAAGAATCAAAAAACTACACAGTCCATTTCGACAAGCCTGTTTCGTGATTTTATTCACTCTTCAGGAAATGTTTCCTGAAGAGTGAATAAAATCACGAAACAGGCTTGTCGAAATGGACTGTGTAGTTTTTTGATTCTTTCCAACTTATCATATCTTATATATATACATATATACATATATACACATATATACGTATATATATACATATTATATACATATATATGTATATGTAAACATCCACGAAATGGAGGATTGTCTCCACAGCTTTAAGCAGAACCAAGCCGACTTACCTCCCACTCTTTTCAAACTAAAATCAGGGGATCAAAATACCTGGACAGGGAATAGCAAGGATCTGAATTACCATGGCGAAACTCCTTGGATAGTTTTACTTTTACTTCCCTAGTGGGAATGTAAAAACCCCAATTAACTTCAAGTTTTTATTGTGTTTGGAAGTGTTATAGTTGTTAGATTAGCACAGCATTTCAATACTGAGAATATTTCCATCCATCTCATTTTCAGGGATGCCGGGGCAGGATTGCTATAGGGGTAGCGCTATTGTTTCCCATTATTGTGATAACAAAGGGAGAAAAAGTGCTCGATTTATACCCATTGATCATATTCTACTTACTTTTATTCTTGTGGAAAGTTTAAGCGCATAACACTTTCAGGAATTCCTGATGTTGGACTTTTTCATCTTCCTCTTTCTCACTATTGTTTTGTTTCCTATTGATGCATTTTTCGCTATTAAGTGGATGAAAGGGTTCATTGAAAATTGTTGGCAGCAAACGGTGACAAACTATTGTTTTCTGGTATAAATTAAAGTAAAAAATCGCTATGTACCTATAATCTTCAACCGCTTGTTAACCAATGTATAGCCCCACAGAATACATCAGACAAACAGGAAAATGTGCTTGTTTTGACAGCCATAAGTAAATTAAAGGATGAGATCTCGGAAAGGACTTCCACACAATTCTTTTTAATGAGTGAGATAAAGTTTCCAAAAAGGAACAAATGTTATTTTCTGTGAGAAAATTTCGTGACAACTATGTAACGTCCGAAGAATTTCTCGGCATCTTTGAATGTACTGTTGGTCTCTCTACCGACACACACATTAATTAAATTGAAGAAATCCGTAAGAGAACAGCTGTAAATGGTCACAAGATGGCTGTAATAGGATTTTAATGAACAGCTTTTTGCAAAGTATCTGAGGCCGAAAATGAAATCAGAAATTGCGCCAAATCCCAAACAGATCCACTGATTTGTTGTCAACTTCTTCCAAGGTCAAAATCAACTGATTTCCAAAAGATTTAAAGGGCAAGAAAATCATGAAAATAATATAACATAGATAGAGAGGATTTAAAATTGTAGAAAAATAAAAAATAAGTGTAAAATATGTTCTAAAATTACTAAAGGTAGCAATAAACAACAATATCAGATACAATAAAACCATATCATATAAAATACAATATGACGATTATTATCGTAATTGGTATTATTACTTTTATTATCATTAAATTATCATTATACGTTAATATACACCTAACCCTTCTCCGGAAAACTGTCATTTTTAAGTCACATCAATTTCCGATCTTGATGTTTTTCTGTTTTCCCTATTACATTATTGGAAGTGTTGAAATCGGCTGAAATAGTAACATCTAGTTTTGCACGTTTCTCTGCTTTATCGATCACATTACATTTACCCTTCTGGCCTTTATTTCATGTTTCCTTATGAAAGGCATATAGCTGACCCCAATGAGCAGAGGTTAATTTTACCTTGTATGGTAACACACAATTGTTATCATGTATATAAGTGTTTGCTCTTATAATCTTTAAAATCCAGTACATACCGTATCTCCTCTTATAAACGCCGCTGTGTTTATTGGATAATCTAACTTTTGGGTGAGGCGTTTAACAGAGGGCGGCGTTTAATATAAAAATGAAAAGTGGGATAAAACAAGATAAAAACAAACTTTGAAAAATGATTTTTTTCCCAAAAAAATACTTAAGAAAATATTTTGTTAAAAATACTTTTATCTGTTCACACTAGAAATGTTAAGTAATCTCAACGTCACTGTCTCCGTATTTATCTTTATATATAGAAGAATTTGTTGATAGAAAAGAAGTAAGACACGTGTAAGGCATTCGTTATTTCTATTTTGGTCTCTTTTCCAGTAAACGCCGCTTTTAAGAATGCGGCTTTTAATAGACGGCGGCGTGTATTAGAAGGCGACGATTGTAACAAATGTTTAGCTGAAAGCGCGGCGTTTAAGAGAGGGCGGTGTTTTTTAGAAAAAATACGGTATCTAATAATAACTGCATTCAACAATAGTTTTTAATGAGCTATTGTCACACCAATAGTTCCAAGACAACGAGATTTTTAGAGAAAGCCAAATATATTGTTATGATGAATATTCTTTAAGATAAGGAATAACATCATAATATATAATAATATCATAATAATAATCATGATAATATCATCATCGTCTCTCGTCTTTTCCTTCTTCAGATTGAAAATTTTAATGTTGTTTCTAATGTATTCCAGTTAGACAGAAAGGGCATCAGAATACACTTGTAAGGCAAATGCTTCTAGAAATGGACGAGTTTAGCGAAAAAGACAAATTTTAAAAATCACAAAAACCTTTCTTAAAAACTCTAGCTTTCTGTGGTCATCTTGTAAAAAAAATTATATTGGTTGTGTTGACAGTGTATGTTAACTGCAAAAAGCACAGTGACAACACATATAAGAAATGAATAATATAACAAATATATTTGTACCAAACGTATATAACAGGATATACATTACCATAGGAAATATTTAAAGAGCTTCCAATAATTTCCAAAATTGGTAACATTTTAAATGAAAATTAGCTTGATTTAGTTTGGTATTTACTTGTATATGATTTTAAATCGTGATCATTAGTGTATTATTTCTGTTGCTTAATGGGATGGAGAAAATAAGAAAACCCCATGGATTCAAGCTCGCATTTTAGTCTAGAAATTCATTGTAAACGTCATATTTTTAATAATTCAAAAACTATTTTGACTTGTCTTGCCTCATTAAAAACTAATGCTTTTAATATTGATCAAAGAGATTTATTGAGTAACAGACAGTCTTGGACAAGAATTGTATTTACCACCGGACAAAAATATTTTAATATTTTATTTGGTTTCATAGTTCGCTTGGAAGACAAAGGTTAACTGATAAGAACGTCTTCTGTATCGCCAACAGTATTGGACATATAGGCCTTATATCTGCAGTTGTATTCACACAGCATATATAGCGGTGTCTATTTCAGAAATTGTAAATATACGTCAGTCCTGATTACGATTTTCTAATAGTCTCCAAATCAGTTATCTGTGCCTACTGTAGAAACAGCTGTCAGGCCCTTATCATCACATAAATTGGGGTTTTAGTGTAAATCCGAAGTCATGCTTAACACAAGATGCCCGAATACTCTTTACATTTGAAAAAGGATACGCCAAGACGTCAGGCTACTGAACTTTGAGAATTAGCATTGACAATTTACAACCTCGTTTGTAATTGGAGTAACCCAAATTGAACTGTTAATATTCAGGTTTGGTTCAAGTACAATATCTTTTATTCAGATGTTGAATTCCTTTGACAATACCTGGGCTTGTGGCTCAATGAAGGTGTCTTTACATTTGTGTCATAAGGTTTAGTATAAGTATCTGGTGCTTTTCTTTGCATGTGTAAATGAGACGTTACCATCGTTTTGATGTTAGAATAACTCAATTTCAATTTATCTGGTTTCTCTATCACTTATCTGTCACTGCCTGAGTTAGCACAAATTGCCTAAGTAAGTCTCATCAGCTTACTTTTTACTTTATCGTCATAATCAGCTTTCCAAATGGAAAACTTCGATTGAATATTTATTAGGGTCAAACTATTTTTTAATGGTTTATATTGGAAATTTGGAAAAGGAATTCCCTTTTTTCCTTTTGCTGCTTTTCTTGTTAGCGTTCGTCACTTGAGTTGTTATTATTACCAAAGCAAAGAAAACTTTTCCCAGTAAACACTCAGCAGAAAAATGCAGTTGCATTTGTAACAAGAGGAAGGAAGAGAGAGGGGGACGAAAGTGAAAGAGAAAGAGAGAGGCAGAAGTCACACAGAGAAAAAGGAAGGTAAAAGTGATACACAAAAAGACATAGGGACAGAGACAAGAGACAGAGAAAGAGTGAGAGAGTGAAAATCAGACACATTGACAAAAATACAATATCATGTTCTTCCCTTATTTTTCCCAAATGTTCATTAATTGCATCCTGAAAAAAGAATAAACACAAATTTAAGCAGTTCAAAAAGTTTTATTTTTCATATTTCAGTTAAGAATTTCAGTACAAAATTTTAGAAATGTACGAGATAAAGCAAATGATTATTTCAGTGAAGTATTTTGTAACAATGAAAGAGATTGATTGATTTTGACCAAAGAAATGAATTATGAATTATATTTTTGTACGTCAATAATCTTTCTCACTCTTGAATTTTCCCCTCTCCCAACAATTTGCTCACATATCATGTACTCTGAATACAATTTTTTCAGTACAGTTTAGCAAGCTACACTTGGTATTCGTTTAAGTATCAAGACAAAATAAACAGAGGCCTAGGATATTCAGTTGTTTATTGATTTGTTTGGGCAAATCAAAGGCAGGTCATCAAAAGCCACCTCATGTTTGCATATCTTGCACTTTCTCCTTTTCCTTAGCATTGCTTTGTTTGCTTAATTTTGAATAGTCTTCAATTTTCATCTAATCCTCACCATTGCAAATTTACATTTGATTAAAATCATGTTATGGTCTAAAAAGCTTTTAAATATCCCCGTGATTACTTTACAAGCTTGTTAAGTGTTGGTAGTAATAACATGTGTGGTTTGTTAAGTACATGCTAATATTCGAGTTAACAATATTTAGAGAATGCCAGCATTCAATAAAACAATTGTTTGTTCTATGTCAACAACAGCACTTTGGGAATGCGAAAGCTTGAATAATACTAAAGGGCTTGACTGCAATAGTCAAAGGAATTTGCATGTTACATAGTAGTAATGGTAAATAACTTAAAGGACGACCAATAACATTCCAGTTTAATGCAATCAGTACTAAAATTATTGGTCGGTTCTATCCGGAAGTTTTATGTAGAAAAGTTCACTTAGCATACAGACTATCAAAGTTTAGTTTTTCTGCTCAAGTTTTTCATATTTTTCCTTGAAAAACAATAATTGTACATAAAAGGTACAGTATCATCATCAGAAAGATACGAGAAAGGTGTGTAATTATATTATATTATATTATATTATATTATATTATATTATATTATATTATATTATATTATATTATATTATATTATATTATATTATATTATATTATATTATATTATATTATATTATATTATATTATATTATATTATATTATATTATATTATATTATATTATATTATATTATATTATATTATATTATATTATATTATATTATATTATATTATATTATATTATATTATATTATATTATATTATATTATATTATATTATATTATATTATATTATATTATATTATATTATATTATATTATATTATATTATATTATATTATATTATATTATATTATATTATATTATATTATATTATATTATATTATATTATATTATATTATATTATATTATATTATATTATATTATATTATATTTTACACTGCTTTAGAAATAACAAAAATAGAAAAAGAGTTTTAGACGTCATCTATTTTAATTCGATCATTCTGCTACAATTTCACACTGTATTCTCTTAAATAGAGGATGGGCGAATTAACTGAGCCTACAGTTATCAAACGGCTAGTTCCGGTGAAGTCCAATCCTAAGTCGACGGTTACATGTGTACTACGAGCAGCTGATAGCTGTCTCTGTAATTTTCGATAGAATTGTTTTATAATCAAGATCTAAAGATTTCAAAAGATTTTTGAAACTGTACATATCGCTTGTAAAAGAACCAAGAGACGAAAGCTCAGTGAAAATGAGTTCGACATCCTTACTTTTAGCTTTCACGTTGTGATTGATATATTTGTAACGGGTGGTTTATACTCGTGTGATATGATGGGTTATGATAGTTAAAGAAACAGATACGGTGAGGAGCGATATTAAAATTTTAACAAAAAATCTGAATGTCATAAGCTATTAGAGATAGCCTTTTATCTACAAAAGACTGCCTCCGTCGTTACCTTGGTATTGTTAATAATAGTAAATATTAAAGCGAAGACGTGATATCCGAAAAAACTTGTACTTGAATTTGAAATAAAGTTTTTATAAACTTGGGGTTGGGAGGCCAGTAGAAGATCTAGCTGGCTTTTCGGGGAGTTCCAGACCATAGTTTTTGGATAAGACAGAAAAAGGCTGTTCTTTTTTCCTCTCTCGCTATTACATTGCAATGTCTTTGTGCCTGCAGTTGGATTACATGATATCATAATGCTTCTTTAATCCTTGATATGAATGGGTAGCACATTTCTAAAAAAAAGATGCATATTGAGTAGTTCTTTATCAATGATCTTAACCAAGGAAGAACAGAAATAACTACCTGTATCAAGTGATAGGCTGTTTAAGAAAAGCTAAGACCATGTATAATTTCATTTTGTGTACAATGCAAATTGTAGATGGGTCCAAATTGAGGCTTTACCCTCGGCTATCCATTGTTAAATAAGTACTACTACCCGACAATGGATGTGTACCAACAAGACACTATTTAATTAAGGCTATACTATACTTCCAATACATGATCTCCAGAAATCGATGAAGAAGAGACTCGTGGAGAATGCTCATCATGAATTCAGGTGTGCCCGACTGAAGATGATGATGATGATGATGATGATGATGATGATGATGATACTGGACTCTCCTTTATATGGATTTAAAATGAAGATCTTACACTTTTTATTCCTCCAGGTGGACTAATTATTACATTTTTGCCCCACCTATTCAGCTTTCTTGGAAAAAGCAAGCGCATGGAATCGGAAAGGAAAACAGCTTATTTATTTTTTTGTAGGCTTAAGCTAACCATAGCACACACTTGGATGTGTTTAGAATTGAAAAACTTTCCAAGACGTTTAGCAAGATGAATTTTGTAGGCTTAAGCTAACTATAGCACACACTAGGATGTGTTTAGAATTAAAAAAACTTTCCAAGAAGGTTAGCAAGATGAATTTTGTAGGCTTAAGCTAACCATAGCACACACTTGGATGTGTTTAGAATTAAAAAAACTTTCCAAGAAGGTTAGCAAGATGAATTTTGTAGGCTTAAGCTAACCATAGCACACACTTGGATGTGTTTAGAATTAAAAAAACTTTCCAAGAAGGTTAGCAAGATGAATTTTGTAGGCTTAAGCTAACCATAGCACACACTTGGATGGGTTTAGAATTGAAAAAACTTTCCAAGAAGGTTAGCAAGATGAATTTTGTAGGCTTAAGCTAACCATAGCACACACTTGGATGTGTTTAGAATTGAAAAAACTTTCCAAGAAGGTAAGCAAGATGAATTTTGTAGGCTTAAGCTAACCATAGCACACACTTGGATGTGTTTAGAATTAAAAAAACTTACCAAGAAGGTTAGCAAATAGCCTTTCAATTTGTGGCTTTTCTTTATTGAATGGAATATAGAAGACTTTGACACAATTTTGAAAAAACACCAGATTCTAAAGTGATCTTGGAAATAGAAAACTCAATCGAATTAGAGTTTCGGCTATACTTCCCTTGAAGAACAGTTAACGTTTATCACAGTTTAAATAAAACTAACTCTTTAAGACCTTTTTCGATCCTGTAAATGAAAAGAGTTACTGTACATTTTCTGGATGAAAAGCCAATAAAACATTTCATTAAATATTTATTTAAGCTGATAAAAAATGTTTACTGGAGTAAATGATATAGGTAAAAGAAATAAAGGTTTTGAGGATATTCCATCACTAAACACTACTTACACTAATTAACTGAAAGTTTTTATGGACACCCTTTCTATTACTTTCTTTTTGCAAGTTTGTTTAACACCATTTGGTACACGATTTTTCCGCTAATTCTTCCTGCCCGTAGTCAGTTTTTCAATAGTGAGAAGGTAAATATGTCATGGAAGGTCTGTAAATGACTGTTCCCTAATGTTTGCGCCAAACAGACCTTGATGTGGTCATAGGAAAGTGGAGGATAGGGGATATTCTTAGCTTTAAAGATGCCTAGGCAAGGAGCTCCGGAAGAGGAGGCTTTTTCACCTTGTAATTGCTCTTAAATGAGGCTAGAAATAAATAGATGTTTTGATAAAAATTTGGTTGCAGCATATATTAGAGATAGTAAATTTATCTGAAAGTTACATTCACACCGATGAAAAATTTGGACAAACAGTCACCACTGTTTTGGTGATGATGTCGAGATGTTTTGAAAAAAATCTATTATCTTTTTTTTAATGTAGGTTATTCAACATTTAGTTGGACTCCTTTAGAGATACTTAAGATTATTAACTTCTTTCGGTCCTCTTTCGGTCTTTTGTGACTGTTGATAGTTCTCGCTCCGCTACGTTCGTCCATCTACTTATGCTTGCTATGTATGCTATTCTTTGTCTGCCCCTGCTTCGTTTTCCGTTGATCCTGCCTGTCACACTAAGAATTTCTAGTTCTTCCTTCCGCATTGTATGTCCCACAAATTCCAACTGTCTTTTTCGGATGGTTCTTTGAAGAAAAATATTTTTAACAGGCAACAAAAAGAGAGGAACGAAACACAAAGAAGGTGACAAAGCGCTAAAAGTGCACCAGATAGAGTTTTCAAAATTTTTGACTGCTGCCCTGTCCTCAGCAACGACCAATGAGCATTAACCTCCTTGCAGATGCATAAAAGTATAATCAAGATTTCTACATTTCTACCAATGATGTACCCATGAGAGATCTTACATCCTCTATGATTGCTGAAATATTCAAACAAGTATTCATATTCGCCATGGAGAAAAAAGAAGAGCAGCTAACCCTCCTATATAATCTAATAAAAATTCAAACAGAATGCAGCAAAGCTGTTACCATCTACAAGAAACCAACTCACACTGACCAATATCTCAATACTGTATCACACCATCCAGTTTAAGCTCGTAACAGTCCACTCTGCTTGGAAGACCAATAACTATTATTTCAAAGCCAAACGACTTAAGAAAGTAATAAAGGAACTTCCAGAAGGTTCGCTTATCCAGTGGATACCAATCATTAAGACGAAGAGAAGGCTATGAAACGTACGTCTGTCTTACGTCAAGGAGCCAATGAGCACCTAAGATGAGAACGCGCAGTGTACATTCATCATAACATGCTCCTTCTGAATAATTCTATCCAAACCAACGAACCCATTTCCAAGAAATACATCCAAGATAATCCTGATACCCTTATATTTCACCTGATCTCTTTCAAACGATGTATCAATGACAAGCTACAATTATTGTTTTAAAAATAATATAATGTAAGTGGAGAGGATTTGAAATTGTAGAGAAGTGAAAAACTTGTTTGCACCGAACTGGATTCGGGTGCCTTGGAAAGGTGAAAGTGCCTTGTAAAAGTAAAAGTATTTCTTCTGTGGGAGGCTCACCCTTAAATGCCTGGTTTGGGTTTGATGTTCAACGCTAAAAATTTAAGGAAAGAACGGTGCATTAACGTGAAGGGTATGGTTCAAAAAATTATCAGGTTAAGAACGAGTGCCGATAGCTCAGGTGGTGAAGTATTAAGTCATCATTCCCATAAGCATTTTTCGTGTCCAGTTCCTTTCAAACATATTTTTTACTTTTCTAAAAGTATTGTTACACAAATTTTGTTATGTATTAGCTTATAAACTACCTGAATTGGGAAACTCCATCCTCATATAACATGTTTACTCGCCAGGATACTTTGATGGTTAAAGGCTAATACAAGTGTGAAGTTCAGTTGGTTTTCTATTTGGTTTTGTGTTCCCTATTTGTCGCGTATGAACACAGAAGCCTGGGGCAAGAACTAGTGGTATGTTTTGTATTCTGTCGACACTTGGATCATATAGCGCAATTAGAATCGATTCGTTTTTACAGCTTCAAGAACCTGTGTCGGGGAGTTCTTGAGACTTACTTAGGCCTCTCTTTCTTAAGTACTATCGATATTGAGCTATTATGAAGTTGTATAGTTGTATCCATGCCTCTAGTGGGGTAGACTATGACCTAGAAGAAGTATAAGAGTATATTTTTTGAAAAAATGAATCGTGCGGTATAGACATGACCTTATTAATTTTGTTTTTCTAGCACAAAGACCATACGGTGTTGGCCTGACAGGAAAACCCTATGAATCTGAATTTTGTTTATCCCTTCCCTATAAAGATTTGGCTTGCGCACTATGCTCTAATCTATGTGTCTCACGATATAAAAAATACAAGAAAATAACTGAATAAAAAATTAGGTTAATTTGAAATGTATGACAAATTTATAACTTCGAATAAATTGCAAAAGTTTTTGAAGCAATTTGCACTTCATGAATATCTGAAATAAAAAAATATAGAAAATGTCAAAGGCTAGAGATAAAAAGAAAAATTAGTGATACATATTTTTAACACATATGCACATGAACAAAATCAGGATTATATACTTTTTGTATGGATGAGCAGGTAATTATTTTGCAGGTCCGGCAGCCGGCTTTCCATATTCAAGAGATCAAGAATGTCAATTTTTTTCTGTCTGTGTGGGTGTAACTTGAAAGCCTCACTGACAACGATTTCTTTACATATACTCACTTCGCTTGCATAAAAATCCAAGAGACGAAAGCTCAATGAAAATGAGTTCGACATCCCATTGATACATATATGAAATTCCCAAGACTTTTATATATGTTTATATAGGTACTTACATACCTACTTACGTGGTCTTCGTCTGGTGGGCAGCCACTTGGTTTCTCAAGGTTTCTCGATCCTATATAAGGGAATATAACTCTAATACGTCCTTTTCTCCAGTATTCTATTTCAGTTTGCCAACGCAGTCTTTCTTGGGCGTTCCTCTCCTGCATTGTTCATGATTTGATTGCGTACTAAGCACTGGGTGTTTGCCGTAGTGACCTGCAGGATGCATCCTTCTTGAAGATCCCTTCTTTTTTACTGCTTGAAAGTCTCACCAACTCTTTGTTAGTGGTGTTGGAACTCCAATAAACACTAAGGTTATTACATAACATGCAAGTGTAACAGATCTGAAACAGATGATAAATTATTGCCAATAAGTAATATTGGGTCTATTATTGAAGTGAATAGCCTGGTTTCGGGTTTATTAGACACTTTAGAAGTCCAGGTTGTACTCATTACATTTTTTATGTCCTCTATGCTTGTCCTTTATGAATTTTGATATCTTTTTCTAGACTATGGATCTATGACCTTAGATATATTAAAACATCTCTTTGTTCAAGAACTAAGTACGTAGGTACGTTATCTTCTGTATGGCTAATTGGGATTTGTCAAATTTCCATTAGTGCAAAGTTTTAATGTTTTTCTCTCCGTTTTTTTCTCTTTTACGTTTATTTTCTTTGTTAAAGTAACACAGGCTGGTTTAAAAACACCAACCACATGTAGGAGGCATTGTTTACGTATACAAGGGTACAATTTACAAGATGATATTACCATAGTAGCTTACTTGATAAAAACTTCAAATGCAATAACATAGTGTTCCCTACATGGGTTTTACAAGAGCAGAAGGATACAAAGCTAGATAGCTCTTATCTTTTTAGTGATCCTTCTGACTATCAGTGCCGACTAACATAGTCTAGTTTCCAGCTTCCAAAGTGATGCTTCTTTAAATGGTTTGAGCGTGTTCATTGCTGTTAAAATTCTTAACGTGAAAGGAAATAACATAGTCTAGTTTCCAGCTTCCAAAGTGATGCTTCTTTGAATGGTTTGAGCGTGTTCTTTCAGTGGATGCATGTTCTCCTGAACTATTTGGGGAAAAAGTTTTTGTTGTTGGATGTTCTGGGTTTTATTTAGAGTTAAAACGCAGAACATCCAGCAACAAAAATTTAGGAGCATCGAAGGACATACAGCTCCCAATTTAAGACACCTCAGACGAACCACTAGTAAGGGAAGATAAGCATGTGACGTACTAAAAATAGCCGAAATATACAAGCAGAAAGAAATTTAATTCTAAGAAAAGATGACATGAGGGAGTAGATACATAATAGCCAAAGGAAGTGGTTTGAATACACTTTGGATGGTAAAATTTTCATTTGTTTTTCCTTGCATACCTTTAGAAATTCTTTCCGATTTTTTTTATCAAAACAATCTAATCCTTGTAATTTAAATGAGATTTGTCTAGAGACATCCCACCTACAGATACTATTGCTATAACACCCGAAGAATCTCTCTAGTTTCACAATCAGTGAGCTTCAAAATAAAGTTGGTTCAAAGAGCGTCCCGCAAAGAGGTATGGAAATCCAGATAAAATCACTTCTGCAGCACAGTGTTAGATAAATACTTTAAGATAATCTAATCTGTATCTTAAGAAGCCTCTTATTTTTGTGGCTAAAGATTTTACTTAAAGTCCCCTTTCTCCTTTTCAGAATAGAAAAGAGAAGCATGAAATCACAGTCAACAATATCAATGTGCTATATTTGTAAAATGGCATTGACCTTTAGCAGTAGTTAGTATTTATTTAAGGCTCATAGGCTTTAATGTGACAATAATTCATGCCGTTCAAACGTACAGCATGCTAATACTCATGATAAATAAGCTTTGAAATTGTAATCCAAGAAAAAAATCTGTCCCACGTATCCAGAGGAATTTGTTTTGGTCAGATTCTTCTTTATCTTCAAGACTAGAAGGACCATTGTATTGATCATTTTTGTTATCTTCTGGTTTCCCACCTGCTACCCCTGATAGAATTATATTGTATCACTGGCTTAATGTCTTACTCCAATACAGCTTTTTATTTCCTAAGGATAACGTATTTTTACCAGCCTTTACAACTTGTAAATTTCTCTCACATAAATTTGGGAAAGAGGAAGATAAATTTCTTTGGCTTTTAATCTGAATTTAAAAGACAACTCAGACTTAAAGGGTCCAATTACATGCCATTGCTATTTAAAAGAAACATGTAAATCCAGTGAAGTATTAGGTTGCTACGCTAAATATCTATACATCTATCTATCTATCTATCTATCTATCTATCTATTTATCTATCTATCTATCTATCTATAAAAAAGTGAGATTGTTTGTCTGCCTGTCTGTTTGAAGTAAATTTATGAGAAAACTACTAAACCTAAGAAGCTGAAAATTGGAGTGTGAGTCTATCTTTATTCAAGGGAGGATCTCAGATATAAAAGGCTGACCTCGGAGGTCATATTATTGGGCATTAGGGGGCGGCCAATCCCACTTTTCAAGGTAAAGGAGGCCTCCAGTCAAAATTTTGAATAAAATTTAAAATATTAAAAATTCAAGATTTTTTTAAATAAATAAATTCCAAAACAAAATTAAAACAATATCAAAACTTTTTTGAAATTAAGAAAGTTTATTTATTATAAAGTAATCTCCGTGACCGTACAAGTCCCCGGTAGTTTAGTGGTGAGTATCCCCGCCTGTCACGCAGGAGATCAGGGTTTGATTCCCCACCGGGGAGGAATTTCTTTTTTGTTTTTTTTAATCATCTCTTTTTTGCCAATGTATTGCCATAGCATTTTTCAATTGAAGTTCTAACATTATCTTTCGTAAGTTTACCAAAGTTTAAATTACCTATTATTTCTGTACCACACCCCAAATGTTCAAGGTAGTTGCAGCTCTTTGAACTGAAATGGTCTACCATCACATTTGTAATCGAGCAATAGCTTACAATTATCTTGACAGGGCCTTTTTAGCCTACTAAATTGCACTTCTTTTACCCAAGCAACGCCAGGTACTTCTGCTATTATTATATATAGATACATACAGACAATATACATGTATGTATGTATGTATTTCCAAATGTAAACACCATCGTAAACAAAACGAACAGGCGCTTATGGCACTATCCAAGCTAACGAAAATAATACTTGACGAAAATTGAACGAAAATAATACTTGAATTAAAATCATTTTCGAAGTCCGCATAACCATGATTGGTGTTATCTATGTTTACGGAAAGATTTAATGATGTCACCAAATTTTAATTGTGTTTTACTATTGATGGTTTTCGTTTCTCAAATTACATGAGTATACTAGTCTCTTTAGTGTAAACGAAGATACTGTTGTTGAAGATTGATTCCGTTTATGTTTTATCGTTGCCATTATCGAATTACAACAATATGGAAATCGTATTCATAAAAAACCCCTATTTTTGGTTAAAATTTGTATTTTCGTATTATTTCATATTTTTTTAACCCAGACAGAATTCGGAAGAATACGGAAGAGTAGAAAAAATACGGAAGGTAAACAACTGCAGTTTTTTTAATGGGATGATAAAGACACCTACTATATTATTCTCAGAAGAGCTGCATCTTGAATCATATGAAACGATGATTTTGAATTTCAGAAAACAAAAAACACAAAACTTCATAATTATTTACTCAGACTTGTCTCATTTGAGTTTTTTATTTATTTTGTTCGTCATTGTTTTCGATGGAGACCAAGAAAGCACCTGAAAGAAGTTGGCAGGAAATTGCGTTTCTCAATGTTAATGATCACTTCAAAGGGTGTTACGGAGGTACTGCCACAAGCTGGATATAGGTGGCCTTCTGGGATTACAAAAAGAGATGCACTACTAATCCTCCTTCAGTGCTTCTACAAACCTGCTATTCTTATACAAGAAGGCAAGTTTGTTTGTGAACCTTAGCAGTGCAAGGGTCTCTTGCATGTGTTTCCCAACATCTACGTCAGTGTCAAACCACTTCAGTAGGGCTTTAGATGACTCCCTGAAACGCTTGTTCTGTGCACTTGTCCACTTCCAGTGTCATAGGATAACTATGAAGAAGCCAGGTATTGGGCATTCTGAGAAAGTTGCCTGCTCTCACAACTTAAGCTCAGGGTGTAGACACATGGAGAAGCAGCTTGACATGGAACACAAAGAATAATATCTAAGCCAATTTCTGGTTTTCCTTTCAGGAATTTCATTTGCTTTTTTCAAGCATTTGATATTTTCCTTCTGCTTCATCTAATCCCTGGACATAACCTCTTTTTACTTCCTTAGAACTTGATGTTTAGTTTACCCGTTTTACTTCATTGCTCTTTTTTTTAAATTTCCTTGTTATCTGGTGTCGAAACCCAATTATCGTTTGTATATTACTGTAACCACTTCCTATTTTTTCTCGGTAGAAAAGACCAAGCATATAAGATCTTGATTATTATCCACTTTTCACCTCATTGATAGCTTACTTGAACCCGGAACGATGTGCCTAGTTTCTGATCATTCCCTAGTTTACGGAATATAGTTAACAACACTACAATCTAAAAAATCATTGCCATCACTTATTAATGTTTTAAATCATGGAAAACTAAGGCTATTAGCCAAAACCTTTCCACAGAAGAAAAAATTAGCAAATGTAAATGTACTAGGGAATGTTGAAGGAAAATTCTCCAGAGGTTCATCCATTCTGTACTTGGATGGCATTAAAATTTAGACAAACGTAGCATCAACTTCTTTAGCAAAAAAAAAAGATTTGAAGATCATAAACATTGGAAAAATTCCGCTTTTTGATATCTTATTCAGAAACTGATAAAGAATTGGATTAATCATTGTGCTTAGACTTATTCCATAGTCTGATCAGTGATATCGGAACATCTACGTATTGCCACAAGAATATTACACTTTTTTAATGCTTAAAATACACTACCCTATAGACAAAATGAAATATACAGCTCGAAAGATAATAATAATAATAATAATAATAATAATAATAAAGCTAAAACGAGTATCTGGCTTTATCTATAAAATATCAAATAAAATAAGATCTTATCAAGAAAAACTTTTTAAAAAATTGAAAACTCAAATTACTTAGTTGAATGCTTCTTTTCAATGCGTGTACTGCAGAACCTTTTTAAAAACAGAATGGATTTCCTGTCAGACAATGTACATGAATAATGAAGCATACTTTACTATAATTCTATTGGTATGTTATCTTTCGTTCGGGTCCATAGCAGTTGATCAAGCTTTTTTTAAAACATCCAAACGCATTCAATATTACGCGGCGAAGCATATCAGGACACAAGGAAAACAGTCAGCTGGACTTCGAACCAAACATTCTCACTGAACATTTTAACCAATGATACAATCTGGAAATAAATTGATATAAAATCAATAATCCTTAGGCATTCAAACTTGAGTATATTTGACGTGGTTCCTAAGTATTTCAACATTATCTGCAGAAGAAAAATTTTTGTAGAAAGACTAATAATTTTACATGCAAAACTGCATCTTTCGATCTCCTGAATACAAGCAAGGAGTTCCTTTCTACTCTTTATGTCACACTGCATTCCAGTCTTTCATCGTTCGTAGCTAATGTGTCTTCTTCGTCCTTGTCCTTCTTAGGTTAAAATACTTTTGTTATTTAGAAGGGCCAGCAATTCAATAAAATAAACATTTTCAACAGACAGATTGAAGTGTGTTTTTTTAGCTTTTCTGTTAAACTCTTTTAATGGACTGCTTTTAGTATAAAATAAATTTTTATTACTAAAAAGTTCATTTCCAAGGAATAAGTTAAAGACCTTTGAAACCTTGAAAGTCACTCCATTTCCTCACCTCCCCCAAAAACAAACTCACAAACACACACGGATATATATATATATACAATCGTGCGCGCGCACACGATTGTATATCTGATGTATTATAGCTTCATCAGTAAATTTCGTAGCAATAAATTAAATAAAGTTAAATGATAACAGAGGTACATAGGGAGCCAATAAATCCTATTGTAATTACAGCTAAATGACTCATCCTATTAAAAGCTTTTTAATGTAAGCTCATAGTAAAGAAAAAATTGGATCCCTCTAATCTTCTAACTTAGCACTGAACCCATCAAGAAACCTGGAATTTAGCTCTGCACTTCAAAAGTCTTTACATCTTCAGAAACATGTCAAGAAGAAACAACCAATCTTCTGTTACTACCACGAGCAAGTTAATTTTAGTCTTGGTGTCAGTCCTATGAAAATGCCTTGAAATTGATGGAGCTTGTTTGGAGTTGAGGGAAGGAACCTACCAAGTATAAAAAGATATTCTTGGATGTTTCATAAAACATCACTACTTTCCCAAACATTTCCAGCAAAATTTGGGGACAGACGTTGTTTGGATATTATGACTATATTAGGTAACTGATATTTAATTAGGAAAGAGATTTCCTGGAAAGAAAATATTACCTTAGACCATGTGTATTAGCAACTCTTTATGTTACCAATGTTGATACTAATACTACTAGTAATATGAATGATACTGCTTGAAAATTAGGTAAATGCAAATTTACTTTATCTCTGAATTTGAATTATTATAATTGAGTAATAATAGCCGGCTACGTTAATCGTTGTCATAAATATATCGTAACGACCATCGTAATTTTGTTACGACAATATATATATATATATATATATATATATATTTATATATATATATATACGTGAATGTATATCAATTAAAACCTAAACAAGGACCAAGTCTTTTTGTATCTGATTATCGTTTCAAAAGCTGTAGAATACAAGAGAATTCAGAAAGAAAATGGACACCAAAACTACTTAACCCTAAAGGGCTTTCCTTTTAAACGGCTTCCCTGATCGCTAGGGCGTATCACAAAACCCCATCTGCAAAGACAAGATTAAAAAACACTTTGAAACTGTAAAGATCTAAGGGGTTTTTTTCTCGGACACAGTTGTTGCTCTGAGTAAGAAAATAGGATAGATAAACAAAGGAATAAGTAAGGCTAACGATATTCTCTGTTCTGCAGGGAGAGATCAAATGATTTGTTATTGTTGGGTCAAAGATCGCTAACATTCTACTTGGTAGTTCTATTGAAGATTTATGATACTTAATTTTCACATCTAGATACACATTTCAGGCTGTGACGTTGTTGGCAATCGCCTGAGCATTATCTTTAGTAACTTTTTCGAGTAATTAAAACTTGCTCTGTTGGTGTGACTGAAAATGAAGAATTAGAGACATTACTCATCTGAAAGAGTTAGCAATTTCTTAGACATTAATGTAGAAAGCAGAGAGAAACTAAAAATCTTATATGTAGAAAACATTTCCTGCAGCCACTTTACGGAAAGATGTGCTATGATGCTCTTGTGTATCGAGTTTCAGTTCAGGTTAGTTTCTTCAACCTGGTAGGTCCTCCAAAGATGAATGTGATGATTCGAAAGGCATGGTAATGCGTGTACAATAGCTTTGGTTAACTTCTCTGGCCACTTTGGCAATCCTTTATTTTGATCAATAGAAATTCCTGAATCACCTTACGTTTCCTGTCAGGAATTAAAAATACTAATTCCTTACAAGTACTGTGTTCTCTAGCTACATAACCAAGTATAGAATCATGCATAATATAGCTATCAGGAAGCTAGTG
>RDPX01000114.1:1647661-1666369 GCA_003991215.1 Morbakka virulenta | reverse complement strand
TCTAACTTCCGTGCAACACTTGAGGAAAGCAAAACAAGAGAAGCCCAGAAGGCTACAAAGCGCTATGGCTATTAATCACGGTAAAGGGCAGATTCAAATATATAAAGAAAAGAGACCTATAAACACAAGAAGGAAGTAATGCCTTCTTATATAGTGATAAACAAACAAAAAAATCTTCACAACAAAGTCACTAATCAAATTAATTATAAGCAACTATTTAAACTCTTGCTTACAAATGCAGGATGTTGTTCGAGAATGACTGTTGCAAGAGTAATGGAATCCATCTTTATTTTCTCTAGAGCCAATGTAACTGTAGGCTTGTTCTGGTGTAATGTCCTGTTCTGTGCAAGTCGGGCAGAGTCAATCACTCAGCTCTCCGCTGAGTTTGAAACGATAATTTGCTATGTGTTTACCTTTCAGTCTTCTGCTTGTTGCACAGATTTCTCTTCTTGTCCACCTCTGACCAGTGGTGTTTCTCGTACAGACTGTGTACTAGCCTTTTGATAGTTTCTAAAATCAGAGTACAGATGACAACGTGACCAGTAGGTACCAACTCCCGGCTTTGTTTATCTGAACTGTCAGCATAGCAGTGCAATTGTAATCATGAAAGGACATCAACTGATAAATTAACTGAGAGCTAACAGTAATTCTGATTACAGTGGTAATTGAAACAAAATAATATCCGTTGTAACCTCAAGCAAAATAGCTTTTCTCGCATTTATTTTTGTGACCTTAAGTAGCAAATGGCCTTTTTTTTTAATTTTGCACATTTCCCCCGGGATTTAAATTTATAAAATAAATAAGATTCATTCGTTTTTTCAATTCATTTATTTTTATACAATAGTGAGGGAGAACAGGTTTAGAGTGGACAGTAGAGAAATTTCTCAGAAGTCTTGTGGGTTCAGAGCACCTGGAGAGAAAACATGAAAAACAAATTTCAACAGGAATTTCTAAATTACTCTTTGAATGCTTTTACATGTCAAAAGAACAAAAATTATCATCAAATATCTCTTTCTATTATCTGAGTAATTTTCATGTCAAAGAGCCTCTGATGTCATTTTCTATAACTCCCTGTGACTTCTTTTTTCGAGCATTCCTTCAGGAATATCACTTGTAAAGAAAATAACAAATTTTAGGCCCGGTTTGACGTCACGCCATTCCTTACAACTAATCATATGTTTTGATAAATGCCTATGTTGCACAAGTGTTTTTCAGCCAAAAAGATTTTTTCTTTGATTTTTCTTTTACAAGCAAAAAAAAAAGATATGATTAAATCTGTAAAAGGCAGAAGGTCAAACCGAATTTAATATTTCGCAATATCAACATATCAACCTTTTGAGTGAGCTTTCTTACATTGGGTTCCCTCGCGTGGTGTTGTTTGTAAGGGTACGATAATTCATGGTGTTTTGGTACCCTCTATTCATATTAATGTGCTTTTTTTCAATGGGCTCAACATTAATGCTTGAGGTTGTCAAGAAACACAATGTATCACTGTCAGGAAAAACAGCAAAACGTCACCCATTCAGTGTTGATTATTGATTTCACAAGTGCAAAAGACGTTTTTGTGTGACTCTAGTGTTTATGTTGAATAGTAGATTTTTGTACAGGTAACCAAAATATTCATTATATTACTCTAAAGGAAGGATAATAACTTTTTTCTAAATATACCATATTCCGTCATTCCCCCCCCCCCCACCACACACACACACACACACAGACACAGACACAGACACACTTTTTCCCCCTTGTGCCATCATGGAATCTAATGTTTAATTTTATGTCTCTTATACCGTCGTTCAGTTGACATGATACAATTTATGATCTTTAAATTTACAAATAATTGATAATTATTAATAATTCAAATTATTTTTTGCCTTTCTTGACAAATGTATGTATTATGAGATAAGCAGGTATCATTTTGAAATTCATATATATATATATACATACATCAAATCGTATGTGAAATAATATATGCTACATTAAATTATTTGATTTTGAACTGCATATGTGATCTTTATCAAAGCAAATTATATCCTGAAAAACAGTTGCAAGTATGGTATTTGTGAAAAAAAAACATGGAAAAGACTCCACAAAAGTGACTTAGAAAAATACAGTTTTACTTCAACGTGTTGAATCCTTCTCCTCTGTTTTTGGCGTTGTTTGTATAAAAATATTGTTGTAACAGCAGATGCTAATTAAGGGGTCCAACACAGGGTATATTTTGACTGTCACCATGGAAGTATTCTCTTTGGATATCTGATGAATAGACCTTCTGGTCTCTAATTAAATCTTTTTACGTTTATCCTGATAAGTTACTTTGTCTTCAGGTTTATTCTTTTGTATCATTTTGATTATTTCTTGATATTTTTGTTTTGAAATTATTCATTTAATAATAATTTTCTTGAGCATTTTTATAATAAAATGTCATCATTGATTTTCTGTTTCTGTTTAAAGGGTAGGGAAAAGTTAACATGAATATAGAATACCGTAAACTCCCGGATATAGGACCTGGGCTTATATCCGAATAAAAGTCTTTTTCGATAGGCCTATATTCGGGTGGGCTTAAAAGCGAGATGGATTTTTTGTTAGAACCAAAATAAAGCAATTTCCTTAGTATTAAAACATCTTATTTTCCAGAAACCACAACTGGAACTGGAGAGTTACTGGATCACCAAGAGATGCCACTGAAGGAAAATGCGTACTCGGCGGAGGAATAGAAATACTGTGCATGTATAAAGTGTATGGGAAATACGAACAAAAAAGCTATCTACGCAATAAGTTTAAAGGGAAATAATTTTTTAATATACCTTGTTTTTCTAGAAATATAAACAGAAAGTTGCTTAAAATCTTGTTTTTCTTTAATTTTTATGCCTTGTCCATGGGCTTATATTCGGGTGGGCTTAAAAGCGTGACGGATTTTGCATTATAAGCACAGTGGGCATATATTCGGATGGCGCTATATCCAGGTGGAAGTTTATCCGGTTACCAATCAAGGAAGAATCCAATATATGCAGCCTATTTCGTATTTACCAGTTACTTTCTTGAAGAAAACTGCTGCAAAAAACCTAAAGTTTGTCTGCTAATTACACATTTTCAAGGTGGTAATGGCTGTGAGGTGAGCCAATTCTGACGGAGTGAAAACACTATGACTTGTTCAACAAATGTAGCAAATAGAAATATCAGCAGATTATCTTGAAATCCATACTTTTTTGCTTCTCAATACTGCGAAGAAATCAAAGACAGTTTATACTGATAGTTATATTTTGAAAAACCCACTTTGAACTACAATAATACTTCAAGATCTTTTCCATTCCATTTAAACGTTTTATGAAAAATTATACTTAATGTATACAAGCTTTTAAATTTTTATCATTTTTTTAGATCTTTCACGCTAAGCAAGGCTTAAAACCACTTTAACGCAGAGGGTTACTTGATATATTTCCTTTGTACTTTTAATCTTTTTAATTTATTGATTTCTTTCCTTTCCAAATTTAACAATTTAAGAATGCTATAGAAATAAATGATAACATAAAGGGTCTTGCAGCAGTGTGTGATCTCGATATGATTTCAAATTACTATTGTATTGACATGCAGTGAGACTGAAACAGATGTTCTTTCATTCGACAAGCAACAGTGCTCTGCTTTTGTTCATAGCTGAAATCCCCTAAACGCCAGATTTTAAACCCTTACCAAAAAAATTATAAACAATCGTTGTTAATATACGTATGATATGCTGTGGCGACCCCTAACAGGGAGCAGTCGAAGAAATTAATATACTACTACGCTTCTATGTATGTCTATCTATATCTATCTATTTATCCATCTGTCTAGCTAAGTATATATATATATATATATATATATATATATGTCTATCTATCCATCTATCTATCTATCTGTCTATCTATGTATCCATATATCTATCCATCCCTTCACCCATCTATCCAGCTATCCATCAACCTCTCTATCGATCTATCCATTTATCTATCTATACACCAATATGCGAATCTATATGCCTATCTAAAGTCAACATCCAAGTTTATATTGATAAGAATGTAATATAAGTGACTAATGTCTTTCACACAATTTCAAGAAACAATATTAGAAAGCAATTAAATATGGTTTTGTGTGTTACGAATGATATTAACTATATTCCTATATTATTACTTCCTACTATTCATAGAAACAATAAATCTATAACCTTATTTGTAAGGACAAACGTTTTGCTTCATACAGAAAGCTTTTATATGAAATGATGTCATGTTAGGGCTTTAGAGGTACTTTTCTGTGGTAATGCTTAAATATCTGCACTGTGTATCTTGTTTCATAACGTTATCGATTATGTAAGCTTAACTATTTCCTTGTGATCTTTGCAACATACTCTACGGTTTCCAAGAACTTCCAGTTTGTATGATTTTGATATTTTCAGAAATTATTATTTCCCTTTCTTTCCCTCCTTCCTCTTCTAATTCTCCCCTAATTGCCAAGCATTAAAAATGAAGCCTTTCTCTTAACATAGCCTATCCAATTTGTCTATCAAATCGTTAATTACATAAAGAAACAAGATTTTTAACGTCATTTTCCCCCAGCAATTGGGGCTCAGACGGTGCCCTTCAGAGGGACTTTGATTTGGCAGTGAGGAATATCTTGGCCGGATGCCCTTCCTGACGCCAACCAATGGCTTTCTTTTCTTTGCAAAGTTCCAAATTCTCCTAGACAGCTCGGGGAATCGAACCCGGAACTCTTGGTTACTATGCAGTTGCACTAACCATTAAGCAACGGCTCCTCTTCATAAAGATACAAGATGCAGCACACATATTAGTCATGTAAATAGTAAAAGAAAGACAATACAAAATTATATAGGTATAACGGAGGTTAGCATCGAGTTTAGTTGTTATAATTACAATTGCAAAAATCTTGCATTGATGCAGACTACCAAGTATGGCTATGACAGGGTTGATAGTGACACCCAGATCATTGCTTGCTTTACTGAATTAAACGAAAGAAAATTACAAATATTGGAAGCACTTTTTGTTCTTGTTATGGTTAAGCCCTTTGTTGTTTTTTCCTATCAATCGGGCTGGAGTCAGCTATTGAAACTGAATCAGTCTCTTCAAAGTTCTCTTAAAAATTCAAACAGATTATGGAGCCAACCGAAAAAGAGACAGATTATCTTTTGGGGGGTTTCACACACAAAGTGGCTGTGTTATTTGTTTATACCTCTTTGATGAAGGATCAAAACGTTATTCAAGGTAAATCTTTCCTAAAAAAACTGATAGTAGTAACCAAAGAGAACTTTTATTCGTCAGTAAAACGATTCACAATGTGTCTCGATAGAAAAGTTGGTGATTTTGATGAACATGGCATCATTGCAAGGTTTATGATTTCACAATGCTATCTAGATGTTTTCAAACACCTATATATCTCCTGAAAAATCTTTTGATTTTGTTAAAGTTTCTTCAAAAAAGGTTTTATATCTTGCAGATATGTTATGTGGTTGTGTCCATGTCCTAGATGGAAAATATCCGTTGGGCTTCTGTCAACATGGGACTTGTCTGGCTGGCTACTGGGCTAGAACCAAAAGATTAGGTTTTGAAAAGGAACCCTGAACGAACACTTTGTAGCATTCTTTCAACAGTTGAAAGAAATTGCAATAGGTTTGTAGCTAGCAGGGAACATACTGCTTGCTTCTTTCTACTTATGTAACCCTAATTTCGATATATTGCTCGAGATAAACACAACATTAGTCCGATAGAAGTATCTGATAACTGATGTTTTCTGGTGAAGAGGACAAACCTCGTTGTAGAGTGGAGAGCATAAAATGCGGGGTTGTAAGGTGAGCTTTTAAATTCATACGGCAAAGCATTGTGGTTACAGGTTTTAAATGTTGTGATACGTAGACTAACACCTCTACTGAATCTTAAGGCTTCCACGAAAATGAGAGATTTTTCTTTCAAAAGAGAATTCAAACTGATACTTGTTCTTGAATTGTTGGTCTGAGGAGTGTGTGTTGCCATAGAAAATACTAACATTTATCATATAATTATTTACGGTTTGCTTTTAAGGCGGTGCAGTGCCTGTGTTACAGGGAGCCAGGGAGCAGGGGGCAGAAAGCATAGGATGGAGGAGCCTGACGGGCCAAGAGGCATGTAATTACTTGTTTTATTTTCATGTAGATAATTCTGAAGGTTTATTATACATATACATGTCACCTTCGTCGTTGCTGAGGTATTAGAGCGACGGCAATAAAAATTTTGCTTCAAAAGGGGGTAAAGAGAAAAAGAATTTTTTTACTGCTGCCCCCAAGCTGAGAATCGATGACCCGATCCCTGTGGTCTAAGTTAATGCTGAAATTGAATTATTGTTTGTTCCACTTAATCGTATTCTTGCCCAGGAGGGTTCATAGATAGAGGTCACTAATATAATCATTCTCTTTTCAGGTTTGTACAGTACTCACTGTTCCCTCTTGTATTTTGTCTTTTAGGAAAATTTAAAGGTTACAGCTCCTTGCAAGCTCTGGTTTAAGAGCGTGTTGGCTCTTCAAACAGTGCGAAATTATAACATATTTAGAGAATTGGTGACCGATTTTCACTGCCACTTACTGCGTATCTCTTTTAAAATTGATAGTTTTAATGTTGTAGTCTAAATAAAATCTAACCACTAGAAGCTATTTTGAACATATGGTGTGGTAGTGTGATAGAGAAAAAGATTGCTTCTGTCTGTTGCCTTAGTTTTCCAAACATCACATCCAGCTGCTATGTCTTTAAGAACAACCGGCAAACGTTTGAAATAAGTTAAACGTAAATAATTGCATACTTAAGATGTAGAACACATACATAGTTTAATGAAACAGATAATGGTTTAATGATAGTAGAAGGTTTAGTGAAATAGAAAAATTGATCGTTATTGGCTTTTGTTAAGGTGAACCTATCATACCTCCATTAAATACATCCTACAGTACCAGTTATATATAAACATTGAGATCTCTGTAATACATAGTGTTTAAATTAAAAGTGGGAAAATTAACCATTAGAAACGTAACAATAAGCAGTTAATCAGGTTTTTACAACAAACTGATGGATACTGACATTTATTTAGTGGGCTACTCTACCATCATCAAAGCACGTTCTGAAATGCCTTGTCCTTACGAGTCGGTGGCTCTTTGGTGTCCAGAGTTCACAAACTTTAAAATTGAGAAATTGGCTATCAGATACAGAGAATGATATGTTGCTAATTACTGTCCCATATTTAATTGGCCCTATGTGACCTTCCGCTTCTTTATTGTAAATTCAATATCGTATTAAGAAACATTTTTATGACCTCGTTCAACTGGCCCTTATTGTAAGCACTAAGTATTTTATTAGCCTTTTATTGTTAAACAATAAATTTCAAGCTGATCTAGTTGTGTTAATGACAAGGCTGCGGAAGTGTTTTCCTCAGTAAAAATAGTTCATCAGTCTCATTTACCTTTATCTTGATCCATGCGTTTCCAGAGTTTTGAATAAAGAGACAGTTGATATTTTAATTGAAGGAGGTGGGAATGTGAAAGCGTTTCCTCTGTAATAACTTTTCTTATTTTGCTTACGTTAATAACGGCTTTCCGTTATGTCTTTCCCTGTTGAAATAAAAGTAATAATAAAACAGTTCAACATAAGAATATTATGGATATATATTTTTGCTAAGAATTCAAAAAGTAACGAAGCGGATAGGCACGCAATAGGTAGCAAAGAACTAAGTTAATTAGGAATTTTACCCAACGGCAACGCATTCTTTCCCTTGATTACAATTGCCGGTAAATCAGGTATTTGTAATCTTTCATTCTAATTTTTGGCGAGAACTAGAGTTTCTAAAGCGAATAATTCCAAAGGGAACAAGCTGCATGGCAGTGAAAGTTTTTTGCTCAAGAAAGGGCGGGCAACCTTCACTATCAAACTGAAATGGGAGATAGGTAGATACGCTTATTTAAAACGTTACAAAGAATGAAAGGTCATCTGTGGCAATAAAATCGAAATCCATGAAAATATCAATGGGGTCCGATGCAAAGGAAGCCACTTTGTTTATTACATTTTTTAATCCCAATGAATGTATGACTGAATAATGAAATTAACCAGAATTATGGCAGGGAGAGCAGTAGAAGCACTACAGAGATAATATGTTTAACTGAATGTAGATGCTTCCTAATGGAAATTAACTTTTTTTTAAAATATAGCTTATTCACTGAATTAAGGTTGTGGGTTTTTCACTTTTTGTATCCAATGTGCAGAGGTAGCTTATTCACCAACCACTTAGCTACACAATAACTGACACACAAATTTCTGTTGAAAATCAGGGTTTGTTTTAAACAGATTCAGATTAGTCTTTCTAACATATATCCAACATCGTATATTTAAAACACTAGTAAAACAAATTTTCATTTTTTAACTTCCTTATTTTTACAATTTGTTTGAAAACACTTTTTTTAACGTTTAATTGCTAACCTGTGGCTCATGGATTCACACCTTACGTTTTTAGTGTGACTCTTGATAGTCTATAGCCAAGTGCCCTTACCTCAATTTGCATCATTTTCATACCAGAGTTTTTGACGTTGTATCTCAATATCTAGACGAAGATGCTGTTAGATAGTCTTTACCTCTTATTTATTTATTAAGTTTTGTTTGCTTCTTAAGTAGGAGTCACGTTGATATTACCATAACCTTTTTCTTGATATTATTTTATCCTGTATAGAGATTTATTATAAATCAAAAATTAAATAAATAAGTCTTTTTGTTCTTCGTCATGTGACCTATAAGCTTCTGGGGTTGATGACTAGGATCGAAAACCTTTTTTACCAAGAGAAACGTGAAGAAGCGCAAACGTAGTTAAATTCTTAGCGACAGATGACGTTAAACCTTCCAATAACTAAAAAAATAAATAAATAAGATCAAGTGATTTTAGTTTTTGAATATTATTAAAATTAAAAATGCCTTTTGAGAGTATTTTGAATCAGATCTACTACCGAACTATGACTGCAAAACTAGGACGAAATGAGCTTGGAATATTAGGCGCCCGGTTACTTTCAGGGCAAAAATTTTCTAAGGGATTGTCTCTTATCTTGCCATTTTTCATTTATTGCGTTATTGTCATTGCATTGTTATCATTATTATTGTCGTTATTATTATTTTTATTACTATTACTATGACTATGACTATGACTATTACTATTACTATTACTATTACTATTACTATTACTATTACTATTACTATTACTATTACTATTACTATTACTATTACTATTACTATTACTATTACTATTACTATTACTATTACTATTACTATTACTATTACTATTACTATTACTATTACTATTACTATTACTATTACTATTACTATTACTATTACTATTACTATTTTGATTATTATTACTATTACTATTACTATTACTATTACTATTACTATTACTATTACTATTACTATTACTATTACTATTACTATTACTATTACTATTACTATTACTATTACTATTACTATTACTATTACTATTACTATTACTATTACTATTACTATTACTATTACTATTACTATTACTATTACTATTACTATTACTATTACTATTACTATTACTATTACTATTACTATTACTATTTTTTTTATTTATTATCATTGCATTTGTCCAACCAAAGGGAATATTCGCTTATTTATAAATCAAGCCATTGTTTGTCCCTGACCATCAGCAATTATGCTATTATTTTGCCAATTTTGAGTGTGAATTGTCAGCAAAATCTAAACTTGATGTGGATATGATAGCCGCAGACACTAGTTCGGTGAAATTATATATTTTACCCTCCTACAAATCCTCAGAAAGTAATACATAACAAACCAGCATGAAATGCATTTCATCTTGTATCTGAAAATTTAAAGTTCCAAAAAAATCGAAGCTTGAAAAAATGAATGCGAATTGGATCATGGTATTCATCCTCTTGTTTGGGTACATATTTGACATCCAAGCAACAAGAATTTTTAGATCAATGTATTGTTATTGTTTTATAATGCACGCCTTGCAGAGTGTATTACAAATAAATTTCAAATAGGAAGGAAGCTCATTCTTGACAATAAAATAGTACAACATATCGAAAAGCTTTGAAATCTTTCTCACTCTTCAAAACAGAATGACAATAAGAAAATCACTATGTAAAGCTCGGGGAGATGTGTCCTGTCTTTTAACTATCTCAGAGGGGAAGCAGTGCTCAAAAATACCTCAAACAGTAATCTAACAATGAAGCTATTCATGATATCTTCTTTGAATGAGAGAGGGAAATCCTCATTTGATGATGCAAACGTTTGTTTTGTCAAGCATTTTCTTTGCTGAATAAGGAAACTGAGCTGTGAAAGGGAACATTTTTGCCGGACCGCTTGCTGCTTTGTAATGTACGAAACAGATCTAAATGGTTTTAGGTTGTTCATATAGAACGCAGATAAACGTAAACAGTGTCCTAAAAAATTCCGATATTGGTCTGTTTTGTCATGCAGTCTCTTCTGCTTCCGTGTGAAAACAAAAACTGGACTTAATACCATTTAAATTTCATACTTGTCAGATGTATTAGAAAAAAACGTGTTCAAATTTCAAAGCTTTTTTTTCATTCTTTGGATTGAAAATGACAACGAGGTAAACAGCGCTTTAAAGATACCCACCAGGAATATGTTGCTTTTTTCACCCTGTTATTTGACATACACGTAAATATCTTCTATAAGAGATAATTTAATTATTAATCATCAGGCTATTACTGAACAATTTCTGCTTTTATGTCTCGGTGTAACTAGAATTACACTGCTATTGTGACACGCTACTTTTGGAAAGAAATGGCCTCTGTGTCGTATACTATGAATGAATGAAGCCGCAATATTTCCTTCATCTTGTATTATTCATCATAATTCATCATAATTATCATAATTAATAAATGTTAATTACCATGCCATTAATCATCCATTGCCTTAAAGTACATATCATTTCCGTCTGTGACGTGAATATCTGGATCAAAAGTATTATTTCCTGAAATAATTTTCAAGTTCAAGAGATTCAGTATTGTTTCGTGAATCTATTTAGAGAGGTGTGGGAAATACTGAACAGGGTGCAAACAGTTCACAACCAACAAAAAATTAATATTGCCAACATTGAAACGTTGCATCATCGAAATACAAGAACAAAAATCGGCTACAAAAACTAAATTACCTACTATTCGTATCAATAAATATATGCAAAAACAATGTCTTGTCTTTACGTATGTCATTTGTTTTCTTTTCATTAAGTTTAGATGGTCAAATAAAAAACAGTTTTCAATGGGTTTTCTTTTTGTTGTTGCGGTGGCTGAGACAATCAACACGCACAAATTTTGTAATAAACAAACCTACAGACTCGAGTGTGCTCATCACGTTTTCAGGACTGATGGTAAGGTCATTCGGTAAAGCTGCGATTTCGAGGACCCGAAGTTAGAGTGTGTTGTGCTGTCAAATTATATAAGCATTACTTAATCAAAAAGACTTGTATGTACTGTTGTACAAATTGAGACCAATAAATCTACTGTTTACGCTATATGTAAAACTCAAATAAAAATATGAAAGTAGAAAGAAAGCTACAAAATTTCAAACCAACCTACACTTGGTCTACTACATTTTGTATAGGGCAGAGGTTTCCTTTGCCTCTTTAATTATTGGTTATAAGATTGTGTAAGACTATGAGGCTAAGAGGAAAAGTGTCACTACTGGACCCATTTGCCTAGTAAAGTTTTGAACTAGTCAAGAGTATTAACTTTCGGCCAAGGAGATATTATGATTAAGAAAGTCAATTCTAGCATTCAGCTGTTAATGGTTGCTAGCTAGGAGCAAAGCTGCCGATCTTGTTGATCTAAAGGAATTTAAGAGAGCGCAAACAAGGGGTCCGACTGGCCAAAAAGGGAACTGGGTATAAAAACATGAATAAAGGATTCCTTCAACCTGTTTGCCTGCTACTGAAGAAGTGAAAAAAAGGAGAAAGCCGCCTCTGTAAAGTAGTATAGCAATTGTACACTAGAACGGATTTTAGAACTTCTGGCCTCAACCTTTAAACTTTTTTTTTGACTTTTGACTGTGTTATCTTGTTCTCCTTTGAATAGGAATAACTCATGATGTTATACCTGTGAAGTAGGCTTTGATTTACGGCCATTTAAACAATGCACAGAGAGATGCCAAGGTTAGTACTTATCTGCTGCTGGATGTTTTTCAAATAGGTGGTCAAACGAAAACAGTAACCTTGCTTACTTTTGGAGGTACAAAACGTTTTTAACGAAATCATTGCCGATGTTATTGACAGAGTTCCAAGATTAAGGTAATCCTACAATTTTTCTTTTTTTAGTTTTAACGTCATTTTCCCCCAGCCATTGGGGCTCAGACGGTGCCCTTCAGAGGGACTTTGATTTGGCAGTGAGGAATTTCTTGGCCGGTTGCTCTTCCT
Source organism: Morbakka virulenta (assembly GCA_003991215.1). Taxonomy (NCBI): domain Eukaryota; kingdom Metazoa; phylum Cnidaria; class Cubozoa; order Carybdeida; family Carukiidae; genus Morbakka; species Morbakka virulenta. The sequence continues at coordinate 1,653,910 of RDPX01000114.1, read as the reverse complement.
GACGCCAACCAATACCTTTTTCTTTAGTGAAGTTCCAAATTCCTTTCGACCACTCAGGAAATCGAATCCGAAACCTCTTGGTTACGGTGCAACTGCGCTAACCATTAAGCCACGCCTCCAAAAACGTTATTTTGCTAACACAAGATTAAACTTCAGAAAAATAAGTCTCGTCCTTTGACAAGAATGGCATTGCACACCATTGATTAATGCAACCAAGTACTGATATGAGCTAGCAGACATACACAGACACTTAAAGTTGACTGAGAGGAAACAATATTCAAATACACATATTTTGTAGATCAAAGGTACTTTGGTCCTTTAGCACGATAAACAATTAGCTCATAGTAAGTTAATGAAAAAAGCGTTCTTTGCCAAGAATTATACCATTATACTACCGCAGCCTCCATATTCACCCAATGTCGCTTCCTATAACATTTTCCTATTTAAAAACTAAAACTTATCGCACAACAATCTCGCTCTTTTTAATATCAGTGACACACAAAAACATCGATTTCAAGCTCTACAGACTCCCACGAGGTATTTTAAAACTTTGTATGAAATCATGACAGGGACGTTTGAACACCTGTTTTAGTAAGTCTGTGAAAGACAAAAATTATCAGATTTGTACGTAGAATTTTATCCAAAAACTGACCAATTTTCTGCTGTTTATTATAAGATTTCACATACCACACAGTGCTCGGATGTTGGGTATCCTAACTTGAATATCTCACTCTACTTGACCTGGCATTTTGCTAGACCAAAAATGGGAGCATCCTGGCCCAGCCGAGAACCAGCAAAAAAGCTTTCGTCCAAAATGAATTTGATTTCAATTGTGATATTTAAATTTTGTACCAAGAATCACTTACTTTATTAACATATAATTTTTTTTTAATTCTCTCGATATCTTAGAATAGCTACTTACATTGTTGAGATCTAGGTAAACAAAATCTGGTAAACAAAGTCAAAAGAACTTTCCAGAAGGACGCTGTTAAATATTCACCGCTAAAGCCAGATCAGAAAATTATTCTTATCTTAAGATTGACTTGCGAGGACAAAAGAAACCCAACTAGTTTACCACATATGAAATTTTAAAAGTTGCGTGACAAAACCGGGCAACGATACTTTATACCATTTGTAATAATAAGGTTTCCAACGTCAAAGAGTATAGACATGACTGTCTTTAAGTCAAGTCGGCCTATGTGTAGATGAAGGGGTTGCTTGAAGGTGCAACTCTGCAAAAGGTAAGCAAATCGCTTTTCTCCAACTACAGACCGACACATAACTTGTTTTCTCTAAGGCGTAATAATCCTTTGAATTTATATATGTAAGTAAAGTCTCTGCGCAAGGTTTAATGTTGAGATTACAGCCAACACCTAGGAACATTAGACATTTGTACAAGTGTCTTGGACATAAGATAATCCCATAAGGCTGTGCTCAAAAACTGAACTGTCAAACAGTGACATACAAAGGGTATACTAGCACGCTTCTTATAAGCTTTATTTTCAAGTTGTTACCTGATTTGTACACTAACTAATTCTGACTAAGTCACGTGCCCTAAAAACTCAGATTTCATAGCTTTTAACTAAAAAGAAGTATGATGTACGACAAATCCTTAATAGTTTATTCATCATAATCAATTTTATGAGATAAAATGTCAGTCATTGAAATTAGACTACCCCCATCTTCTTCAAGGTACGCTATTGGCAAAATTGTAGGCTACAAGAAAGTAAATTAGAGTAGTTAGCAATGAGAATGTGGGTTTCCATGCATGTGTGTGTGTTGTAGCTAGATGTCATACATATATTCACCTTGTAGTTAAAAAGGCTATAAAGAAAATTGAATATCAAGTATCTTCACTACCAGTTTGAAAATGTATTGTCAGTCTGAATCACTGTCTGGAAAGTAAAACTACTTGGAAAGAGTTTGCAGAAGACTCGTCTTTCTATCTTGGAGTTGCGTAACTAGCAAAGATCCGTAAAAAGGGGGGAAAGAGGATTGAAAAGAAGAAATTTTATCAGAATAAAAGCAGGGTTTTTTGGCATCCGAACGTTAGTATTAAAATAAGCTGAGATACCTACACTGTTATGTCACTCTTATCCTGCTCCATGACTATGAATACTGGACCCCTGACAAGCATCTGAAACTTGATTTTTGAGTCGCTTGACAATGACCTTGAACATCTCGAACATGGACGTCAAGGAAACAAGAAATATAGAAATTTCCAAGTACATGGCAAGACAGTTACAGAATATCATAAAGGGTTTTGAAATAACTGAGACCTGGTCATTGAAGAAAGTACAAGCGAAGAAGCTGGAAGCCACAGAGATGATGTTGGTGCGGTGGATAACTGGAGTATAGCTGTGGGAGCACAGAACAAGTGCAGATTTGAGAAGGCATGCTAAAGTAGTCAAAGAGGGCAGAAAGGCTAAAGAGGCCAGACTCCGCTGGTTTGGAGACCTAATGAGGAGAGAGGAGGAAAGTAATTTGAAGCAAATTTACCATCAGCAGGTACTTGGAAAAAGAAGTAGAGGGTACCAGAAGTTGAGATGGAGAGACAGAGTGCAGAGTGATATCAAATCCATTGAAGTTGAGGAGGACGATGCAAGGAATAGGAGCGTGTGGAGGAAGAAATGCCGAGCGGCCGACCAAACTTGAATTTGAAAGAAGACCGAAGGTAAAAAAGAGTCTTAGAAAGGAACCGTGATAAAGAATTATAATTGGGTGCAAAACAAAAGATAGAAAAACTAGGAGTAAAAAATTAGTGATAATTATAATGCAGATTAAATATTAATTCAATGGTAGCAGTCAGGACCCTCTACACAAACAACGACAGCACTGCATGGACTCAGACGCCGGTTGGAAAAAAACTTGGAAGACGAAGAAGAAGAAACCTAGCTCAATATCCTGTCCATCCAGATCTAATCTTTCCAGGATTTCAAACAAAGGCTTATGTATACCTCAATCGAAGGCTTTCACATAGTCATTGAAATAAACGTGTACTTCTCTTTGCATACTAACTGCTATCTCTGCTAATATTTTCAGCACGAAGATGGAATTTCGTGTGCTGTTATCGGCTGTTAATCCATACTGTTCTTCGGCCACCTCTCCAACTGTTCGACCCTGCAGCCTAACGAGAAAAACTCTAAGAATTGGCTTTGTTAGTTGGATCATTAAGCTGATTGTTCTGAAAAACTCAGATTTTGTAGTTCCCTGTTTCTTAGGCAAAGTGATAAAGATAGACCTGCACATCATCTCTGGAAAACGACCTTCGTCGTAGATGTTATTTGCTAATGTTGTTATTTGTTTTATTCCAAACTCTTCTAGTGCCAAGATCGTTTCTGCCACAATCCCATCCGGACCAGCACCTTTACCTCTTTATATTTTCCTTGCCTTCTTTTTCCAGCCTTTTCTGTTTCCAGTTGTAAAATCGGGTTGCCTCCTTGTTTCTGGGAAATATTTCTTTCTACTCTGTTATCAGCGAACAACTCTTCTATACATTCTTTCCACCGATGCAACATTTCCTCTTGATTAGCCAAAATTCTTCCATCCTTTGCTTCAATCCAGCTGGGTGTAAAACTCTTTGTACTGGAGCTTATCTGTCGCACCATGTCATGCAAAGTCTGTGGGTTGGTCTTTCACATTCGTTCCAGTTCTTTGCACTGTTTCATATACATACACTCAATTGGTTGCCGACATTTTCTACGCATCTCCCTGTTTAATCTGTCATATTCGTCTGACCATCTCTCTACAATTCTACGCTTTTCCATTAGTTCTAAAATTTCGTCCGTCAACCATTCCTGTTTTTTCTTTTGTGTTACATGAGGTATGATTTCTTCAGTATCCTTTCTAATTGCCGAACAAATTTGTTTATAGTCATCTTTCGCTCTGATATTCTTGTCATCATTTTTGCATCTGGAGTTTAACCTTTTGTTTTGTTTCAGGAGAAGAAACTATCAAACATTTCCTTGGTAACGGCGAATGAAGCGGGAATAGCTGAAGCCTGAATCTCCACTGCAGTGTAGTGGCGAAATGTGGTCTTGAGGAAGTCGTTTTCTAAGCAACTACAGTTGTGAGTAGAAGAAAAAGTGTTGAATGAAAAAAGCCAGTTGTACATTTCTTTTTAACTTACCACAAGGGAAATTGAAATAGAACAAACACATTTCGAGAGGAAAACTGTAACGAGACAAGCAGTGGATAGGAACATTGGTAAGAGTAAAGAAGAATACCAAAAGAGGATATGAATAACATTAAAATAAAAGTATATGGAACTTGTGTGATACTTTCGAAAACAGGAAAAGGTATCATACCAATTTAGTATCTCTAAAGAGATCAATACCTACAATTGTGTAGGGTCGGTCTTCTCGGAGAAAATTGTAAGAAGGAATACGAATAAGTAAAGGAATAAGAAGAAGTGAAAGGAAAAAAATGAATACAAGGTTTTATAATCTCATCAAGTTTTTTGTGTAAGCCAGTGAGCAAGTTATTCGTAAAATGTTAAAAGACCATCAGTTCTTTTATTTTGAGGATAATGAAAACCAGGCAAATTCTTCTGGTACTATTCTTCGCATCAATTGACATGTCTTCGAAGTTATCACGCGGCGAATCTCAGTTTGTCCGTTGTTTCTTCGGTACTTTATACGATCCTTTGTTAGATCTCGACTATTTTCGGCTATAATTTCCAAGTCGATATCCAAGTTTACATCTGCGCAAATAAAGTATTGATTTTATGGGCTAATTTCTTTATTTAGTCCTATGTAGTCCTAATCTGTCTATTTTTGAATGGCAGTTGAAAGTTTAAATTGTACAATACCAAAACAAACGGGGAAATGTCAGACGTTTGTCTAAAGAAAATCAGCTAATATCCTACTTGACCATGCAAGACACTCAGAGGATTGTCAGATATACCAAATATTTTAGCCCTCCCGAAAGTCGAGTATCTGGATATGAATAAAAAAAATCTGTTAAGTTAAATAAGGGACAGACTTTTTGAGATGTCTGATGATTCAGCAATTGGAAAATCGATCATTTTGGTTTCTTTGTGCAAAACTGTCAAGACACAGAAAAACGTAATTAAAATTATATTGTTAGATTTTTTACATTCAGCAATTACAATATTGACTGTGCGCAACGTATAAGAGGATTAAGAATTGCTAGAGAGTTAATATTTGAGATATTTGAAAAATCGCAGATATTCGAAAGGTGAGTTAATGGATATTGGGTATCAAACCTTCAAGTGATCTTAAGCATGATGTATTAAGGGTATTAAAATTTGAATTATCCACTAAGAAAACTGGCATGTTTGCTGCAACATTTAAAAAAAATAAATGAAGACGACCCAGGTTAACCGAAAAATTTATCGTTTCAAAAGAAAAAACCCCAAATATTGTCACATTTTTCAGTTGGGCTAATCAATAATCATTTCACAGTCATTCCACTAATCAATTCTGAATTCCTGAATAGGAAACCAGTTACTGATTTTAGACCGACGGACGGAAAGCTGTAGAAATAACTTTTGCTGTCGTGTTAAAATTTACTAACTTTAAATCAGAGCTTATATTGTATGTTGATATACATACTAGGCTTTCTATTGCAATATGTCAAACACTGATCCTCAGTTAAATACAAGACCACGGGGTTAATAAATCTACTCCCTAAAGTCTCAAAAAATATCAGTTTTTCATTTTTGTTGTATGGACCTATTGTTCTTTGTACTTTGTGCAGATAAGGTAGTATTAGTTCTGTGACAGCTTTGAAGAGCTACGTGGAATTTTTATAATTTTTTTAAGAAAACTTTTATTAACATTTGGTCTAAAAATAGTAACAACGAAGATTAATGGATGACAGGTTTTTAAAACGAAAGTACTGTAGCAAATAAACCATTCAGGTTAATATAATAAGTCTATTAGGAATAAAATAATATTTATTTTTGTGGGAAGCGTTATGACAAACAATTGATTTACAGCCAGAAGGTAATATTAAGAAACTAGATTAAAAAGAATCAAGTGAAAAAAAATTAGAAATTAAAAATAAAACTCGCCGAAAAAGACATGAAAACAGGAAAACATGCCTTGACTTCATTTGGCATAACTCGACTTGACTCGACTAAACTTGACTCGACTAAACTTGACTTGACTGAACTTAATGTTGTATCGCGGATGAAACAAGGGATCTGTGTGTGTGTGTGTGTGTGTGTGTGTGAGAGAGAGAGAGAGAGAGAGAGAGAGAGAGAGAGAGAGAGAGAGAGAGAGA
>RDPX01000114.1:1631308-1647642 GCA_003991215.1 Morbakka virulenta | reverse complement strand
AGAGAGGGAGAGAGAGAGAGAGAGAGAGAGAGAGAGAGAGAGAGAGAGAGAGTTGCTTTCGTTATTTCATCGGAATGTTTTCTCCAACTGTGGTGATCTTGCGCATCTTGTTTTAATATTTTGAGGTCGTTCAGATTTTTGGGTGACAGGCGTTTGCAGTATGTGTTACCACAGTCTTTATGTTTCTGTAGGCGGTCTGGATCCTCTGGCAGAGTGATGGGTAAGTTTGTTCGTACTTTTCCTTTAAAGCTTTTGTGGGATTGGTCTCTACAATACTAAAAGACCATCGCTTTTTATGATGGGTTGTCTTTGTTTCTGCGTAGAATGTGCGGGGAATCTGGCTGCGAGTATTTAAAGAAAAAGATCTCTCGTTGCATATCTTTTATAACTACTGATTACTTACGAAGGTAAAATAAATATGTCTCGCGGAAAAAGGAAATATATGACTTCCGAAATTGCAAATCTCTGTTGAAATCCGCAGTATGGAAATTGAGTTTTAATGTAACGAAACAAAAGTGAAATATAGATATTTCATTGACGTGTCTTACAATCAGTGACTATGGTATTCATTTGGTCTATCGACGGAGTGATATAATGAATTTTATGGTAACGGCAATTTTATATAGAAGAGCTTAATTTTGTAGAAAGATGAAAAAAATCAACATATAATTTTCTTATGCAATTCTACGATACTTGTCTATTGAACCTCTGCACTGTCCTGGTACTATCTATTGTTACTAAAGTCAACCCTCAGCCAAATTTGAGGGGAGGATTTTTTCAAGGGCTCGATTGTCTAAGGCTTTTTCTATCATAATATTGGAACATTCAGGAAGAAAAGAAAAGTTGTTCATAATGAATTTCAGACACAGAAACCAAGGGAGACTCCAAATCCGCTCTCTGAAGATTAATGAACTCGTTAGTAGCACTTTCCGTCCATGTATGGGGCACGTCAACCTTAAGAATACAATGATTTTTTACTTTGAGAAATTATAGACAGATAGAATGTGAGGGGAGAGGAATGGGAGAGGAAGGGAAGGTATATGTGTTTTTGAGCGCTCACAAACATGTATGGACGCGTGTCACAGAGAGCACGCTCTACAGAAAACATAACGTACATATTCATTTGGTATTGACTATAGAAAGTTTTGTAATGAAAAGAGAAGCCTACAAGCTCTATCTCATTCAACCAAACCGTACCAATGTTGTTTCGTTTTCAGTTACCTTCTTTATTATTTCACCTTTAAGTACTTTGATACAGACTACATCAAATATTGGAACACTTGTGAAATATTTCAATTAAAAAAGGATCATACTCTGCAGATAAGAACCTAAGTTTAAAATTCCGCAGATCAAAGAAGAGAAAAGGTTGTTTGGTTATTGGCTTACTTAGTCAAAAAAGTTTAAAAGCATCTAATCTTTCTGCTCCTTGTGATTACTTCTTTCTAATGACACGTGACGATGTGAATTCTGGTATTATCTATATGGGACAAGTAGATGGTTTCCATGGTAAGATAATGCTTCGCTCTCTCCATGGAGTTGTTAGTGAGTTGTTAATTTAATCTTCTTTATTCATCTCTCATAATTACTCATTATCTTTGAAAATTTTTGTTTTTGCTATCAGATTAATATTTTGTTGTAAAGCCTGTTAAAATCTTTGTCAATTCTATTCAACAGTTAATTCGTCTACTATATGTTCTTACTTTTGAATTATCTTTTCTTTTAAATAAAGTAGTACAATGCAGTGGTAGCTCTTAACGGCATTGGCATTTGACTTTCGCTAAACCTTCAAAAGCATTTTAATCCACATCTAAAGCAGATTGAATAGTCAACATCAGTATCTTAAATTGTATTTATGCCAGGTGCAGATTTCCTTCTCCTAGTTAGGTTATTCCTTCTTTGTTACAAAAACCTCATATTTCTTAGCGTTGCTGACACAAATGCCTACATTCTAAAGCAAAGGCAGGTGTCAAGCATTTCTTTGATTAGGAAAATGGAAACGAACAAGGTAATGTAGGCAATTTTTCATCCCAATTTGCGTTTTTCTTTGTTCTGAGGACAATACGTAGATATCTTTACAAATTTAATTTATTTTTGCCATGTAGGAACTGTTGGGTTTTTTCAAAACCATTCAAGTACAATACATATTTTGTTATCAGTTTTTTACGTCTAATAAACTCGTGCAAAGTCTTACAACAAAAATAACAAGTGGATAACATGTCGCAGAGGAATGGGCACGAGTTTGGGTTTATGGAAACGTGATTTATTATCTGATCTACCAAGGCTACGTTTTTAGGCAAATCGTGTTCGAACCATACCTTTCACTCAGTTGACTGGGCTCGAGTAAGTAAGCACCTAAGGTTTTAGGGCCACGTGATCTACCATCTAACCAACTGTGGCTACGTTTTTAGGCAGATCGTGTTCGAACCATACCTTTCACTCAGTAATTTTGCCACTATAAAAATAGTCTTGTGTAACCTGTTTTATGTTATCTTTGTCAAAATTAAAATAATATTCTTTAATTTGTAACCCCTTTTTGCTTTTATCCTTATAGGGCATATTTATACTTTTTCAGAGTTTTTTTGTACTGGTTAACTCACTCATCTGATATTTATCTTTTTATTTCTCAAATTTTGTTTTGTTTTACTGCTTCTAAATTATGAACTTAGTGTTTGGATTGTAACTTTTGTAACTGCTAGTAATAATAATGATGATGATGATATTAAAACAATGACAATAATAAGAAGAAAAAAATGGTGATAAAAATAATGATAATAATAGAAATACAACAGCTATTACTATAATGATAATGATAAGAAGTAAGTGCACCAAAACAGAAAATAAGAACTTGTAACAAAGACATATACACATTAACAAGGCCATTTCAAAAAGACTGGAAAAAGTTATTATACAAATGTTTTCCGATTATTCTTATTTTATTTCTTAGACATCAGAAGCACAAAAAACGACTTCTCGCGAGATATCGAGATATATGTGTAAGATATACTTATTTATTCATTCACTCAATAAATTGTTAAAGGATATTGTCGTCATTTCACTGACGTCACTTTAACAGTATTAAAAGTATTAGCATATATTACATGGAAAGAAAGCTACCGTGGATTATCGATGCAGATTTCTAAAGGTTCAACTTATCCAAATAACGTTTTCCTTGTAAATACAGCCCGAAAACACTTTACCACATTCCTTTCGAACTTCTAACAGATTTGGTTTGCTTGATAAAGTCAAACATTTCGAAAAAAGAGAGGGTGTGGCTTTTCTCGTTTTTCTTTTTCATAGATGTTCATTGGCAACTTACCAAAAGGTCACTTTTATCACTTGACAAAATATCTGACAAATAACTGTCTACAACTTTGCCATGTGGGTTTTTCGAACTACTGTAGGCTTCATTTCTCTCGTGATTCTCTTCTGAAAATATATGGCAGGGTAGGAAGGGGGTTGACACTTTTAAAAGAGAAACAGGGTGGATATGATATTGGGATTGTGTTCACTAGTGCCGAATCTTGGACTTCTCCCATAATAACCCTTCCATCTATTGTTTTATCGTGTCAAGAGTTGTAAGTTTTTTCTCAGCTAAGTTTCGAGAGGATACTTTTCCCCTCGCCAAGATCTGAGCCGGAAATTCTTTAAATCTCACAAAAATGCTGAAGGGCATCGTCTATTTTGAGGAAGAGATTGTTTCTAATACATTTGCTGGGTTAGGGTAAGGATATATTTTAATTTATCGCATGTGATATTTTTTATTGTTTATCATTATATCAAGTTGTTTTTCCTTTCGTTTTGTTTCTTCAAAACGTTGAAGAATTGGGGCTGAACGTTGTAAAGCTGGATTAATATTAGTTCCTATTTTAGTGATAACTTGCCTTCTATTTTAAAAGTTTTGCTCCTTCCAGGAAGACGATCAGTTTCACATGTTCCATTACCCAGAAAAATGTTTTACTTTTTCAAACTTTAGTACAAATAAGAGTTACTGGTGCATATTTTTAGACTACTTCACTGATCGTTCCACTTCTGTTCAAAAAATCTTTTAGGTCTAGCGTTTTTGTGAGGTAGTGGATACGGTTAATCAGCTTTTTATCAAGAAGAGAGGACTTCAGTTTCTTTGTCTTTTCTTCTTATTGTGGCTCCATTATAATTCTACTCTTCTTTTTCTCTTATATATTTTGCTAACTCTAACAGATTAGGAGTTTTAGAAGAAAAAGGTGGCAGGTGCAATTTATTTGTTGGGTTCAGGTAAAGGAATATAATATTATCCCCACAAGAGATGACTTGATAGGAGACTGTGTAAATATTTGACGTATCAGCGGAGAGCAGAATTGATAGTAATGACCATGGATGAATTTCGATGAGCTCTGGACGGTATATGTAAACGGATGAAGGTGATGGTATAGTGTCCTTTGGAATTACTTAGCTTTGTGACAAAGATCTTCCATGGGCCTTGATTATGTGGGTAAATTTGTTCTTTAACTGTCAACATGATATCATTTCAGTAGCTATCTTATTCAGCATAAACTGATGCACAAATTTTGGGGGTTTTGATCTTAACAGATAAGTCTGAAGGTCTCTGTGTCCTTCTGCTATAGAATTTTTCTTTTTCAATTTCTCCATTGCGATCAGACAATTTTTTATACTAATTAATATCTGGAATTTTGAGCAGGCACTCACCATAAGAGCATCTCAAAGTTACTACATTGATTTTATTCTGATGGGAGACTGAACGATCTCCAAAGCCAAAGGTTAAGCAACTTTGAAGGAAGCATGAATAATTGAACAAGGAAAAAACAAGACTAAGGATTTTCGTAATCTGTGTTAAGGTACGTTCTTACACGTTTTAACTCCCGTCACCCAAAGCTACACTCAGATATTTAACAATCCTCTCAATTCTAGTATCAGTATAACGACTGCTAATATATCAATTACTACTAATACTACCTCTGCTACTATGGCTGGTCCTGAAGCTATTACAGATATTGAAACTGATACTAGTACAATTACCCCATTTACAGCTACATGGATGTAAGGCTTTTTCGTACCTTATGTTACTGATATGGATCTAAAAGGCTTTTTATGGTGTACAATTGTCCTCAGCAAAACTAAAACTTTTTAAGAAAAGAAGAAAAAACCAAGTTTAACTAAAAACCTATTTTTTGGTTATTTTCTCCTAACCAATCAAGCTGGCATAAACAGACTGTTGAGCAGATGTATGTATAAAATTGAAAATACATCTTTTGTGTATGTAGTTTGATTTAATATGAAGTGTTTGTAATGATATTAAAAAATCAGATTACGTTTCAAAATCAGCTTTGTGTTTGCATTATGGTTAAAAAGGTCATGCTTTGTTGAAAGGGAAAAAAGCAACTTTCTCAGAGAAGAACACATCAAGTTCCAGTCCATTGATTGTTAGTAGGAACAAAGGTCATTGCGTTCAACGCAACTTTCACTGCGTTTGTAAAGGTTCAAAGCTAGCATTGCAATGGAGCAAGACTACGCAAGTAGACAAAAATTGGGATGTGACATCAGATTGGATATAACAAAAATCAGATTACGTTTCAAAATCAGCTTTGTGTTTGCATTATGGTTAAAAAGGTCATGCTTTGTTGAAAGGGAAAAAAGCAACTTTCTCAGAGAAGAACACATCAAGTTCCAGTCCATTGATTGTTAGTAGGAACAAAGGTCATTGCGTTCAACGCAACTTTCACTGCGTTTGTAAAGGTTCAAAGCTAGCATTGCAATGGAGCAAGACTACGCAAGTAGACAAAAATTGGGATGTGACATCAGATTGGATATAACAAAAATCAGATTACGTTTCAAAATCAGCTTTGTGTTTGCATTATGGTTAAAAAGGTCATGCTTTGTTGAAAGGGAAAAAAGCAACTTTCTCAGAGAAGAACACATCAAGTTCCAGTCCATTGATTGTTAGTAGGAACAAAGGTCATTGCGTTCAACGCAACTTTCACTGCGTTTGTAAAGGTTCAAAGCTAGCATTGCAATGGAGCAAGACTACGCAAGTAGACAAAAATTGGGATGTGACATCAGATTGGATATAACAAAAATCAGATTACGTTTCAAAATCAGCTTTGTGTTTGCATTATGGTTAAAAAGGTCATGCTTTGTTGAAAGGGAAAAAAGCAACTTTCTCAGAGAAGAACACATCAAGTTCCAGTCCATTGATTGTTAGTAGGAACAAAGGTCATTGCGTTCAACGCAACTTTCACTGCGTTTGTAAAGGTTCAAAGCTAGCATTGCAATGGAGCAAGACTACGCAAGTAGACAAAAATTGGGATGTGACATCAGATTGGATATAACAAAAATCAGATTACGTTTCAAAATCAGCTTTGTGTTTGCATTATGGTTAAAAAGGTCATGCTTTGTTGAAAGGGAAAAAAGCAACTTTCTCAGAGAAGAACACATCAAGTTCCAGTCCATTGATTGTTAGTAGGAACAAAGGTCATTGCGTTCAACGCAACTTTCACTGCGTTTGTAAAGGTTCAAAGCTAGCATTGCAATGGAGCAAGACTACGCAAGTAGACAAAAATTGGGATGTGACATCAGATTGGATATAACAAAAATCAGATTACGTTTCAAAATCAGCTTTGTGTTTGCATTATGGTTAAAAAGGTCATGCTTTGTTGAAAGGGAAAAAAGCAACTTTCTCAGAGAAGAACACATCAAGTTCCAGTCCATTGATTGTTAGTAGGAACAAAGGTCATTGCGTTCAACGCAACTTTCACTGCGTTTGTAAAGGTTTAAAGCTAGCATTGCAATGGAGCAAGACTACGCAAGTAGACAAAAATTGGGATGTGACATCAGATTGGATATAACAAAAAAACTTTCAAACGCTTCTAATTTCTCTCAACACGATGCTCCATTGTGTCTCAGTTTTGGATCGTTGGATGACTAAATTAAGTTTGTACTAAGCAGTATATATCTCCAGGTTATTACAACTACTGTTGCTCCTGCTGCTCCTCATCCTGTTGGAGTCACTGCTTACAACGCAAGAGCTACCAATAGAAAGGTTATAGTCCTTACTGCCAATTTTACACAGACAATCAAATGAAAATTAGAGCCTGGGTCAATCTTCACCAGCATACTTTTTCTCTTTGAATTCTTTACTTTTAGAGGAAAGAGAGAAGAAATCATTACTAATGATAAAAAGTAACAAAAATAGTTGAATTCGTGTCATTAAATCTTTATAATATCTACTAGTAGATTTGGAATAATACCCGATTCACTAGTCAATGCTTTTGTAATATTTGGACTTTTACTGGTTAACTCCTTATTAAAACGTTTTATGCTTCTTGAGAAAACCTGCGCCTTTCGGCTCTTTTTATCACTACTACTTATGTTGGCACTACTACTACTACTACTACTACTACTACTACTTCTAATGCTGCTACTGCTACTCCTGGTGCTACTGGTACTACTGATACTTCTACTGCTATTACTGCTACTACTTCTACTCTTGCTTCTATTGCTACTGCTACTACTGCTACTGCTGCTACTGCTGCTATTACTGCTATTACTGCTACTACTGCTACTACTGTTACTGCTATTACTGCTACTACTGCTACTACTGCTTCTACTTCTACTACTGCTATTACTACTGCTACTGCTACTCCTGCTGCTACTACTGCTGCTCTTGCTGCTGCTGCTACTACTGCTACTACTACTGCTATTGTGGCTGCTGCTACTTCTTTTACTGTTGTTACTTATACTCCTCTTGCCATTACTATCTCCAATATTAGTCCTATTAATTACTACAAATACTTCTCGTGCTTTATTCTATGTACTCGAACCTTTAAATCACTCCACATATTTCCAATTCCTGCTTCCTAGTTCTTAAACAGTAACTTTTAAACAAAGGAGAAATAATCACCACTTTTACAAATGGTCTTTGTTGAAAAAGGCAAAGGATTCCATCCAAGCCTCTATTCTAGTTTTTTTAAATCTTTTTATCTCTTAAACGACAGTAAGTCTTGGTTTTGTCTGAAATGACTCATTAGACCTGAGTCAAACATCATTGTTTGTAAGAAGTATATAGGACTCTGTATAATTACTATTTTATATCGACAATGCATCACTATCTTTCTCTCTGTTCTTTTCAATGAAATCTGTGACATTTCCTTGAGATCAAGGTCTTAATCCGAAAATATTGCAAACCGTGGCCTTTGTCTTTCATCAACTGCAGACCGTATTAAATTTAAAGTGAAACGTCAAGTATATAAAGGATCCGACCAGATATTTGTCACGTCAGTAAAAGTCTGTCTCAGCAGTGAAAAAATGAAAATATGTTATGCTAGGTCAGGTTACAGCACACATTTGTCATACTGTGCCTCAAAAGAGAATGCTGTTCAATGACAGCAAGGCAACATGGTAGATGTTTATATAATTTCAGAGGGTCCTTTGTTATTTTCCTTATTGTCCTATGTTAGCGTTGGTATCGTAATTATCCCTTTTATAAATTATTCTCAGTCACAGTGTTTTTTACATTTTGGAGAAATCTGTTCACTATTGCAGGTGTTTTCGAAATAAAACGTATGATTGGTTTAAGCCCTGATAGAAACACTCTTACGTTAAATTTTTCAGACTTATGGAAGGTAACACACTTTGGTGGAATTGCTTACAATTCCTCTCAGAACTGAGAATTTTCAATAATGAGTTTTGGCACAGAGAGACAAAACCCCTGTCCTTTTGAGACTCACTGTTTCTTCTCAACTTGTTTGAGTCGTTTAAGATCGACTTCGCTGGTTGTACAGCAATATAGCAGACTGAAAAGTAATAGAAGAACGGAAAGGAAGAAAGCGAACTAAGAGGACTGCCTTTCTATATGCAGTTGATCGCAATACAGATCTTTCAAAGAAAGATAAATGCATGTTTTTATAACTGAAGCAAGATAATGATAAAAAACTAAACAAGAATGAAGATATATGTATATATCTGGTACCTGTACTAGATAATTTTTAATATTTATAAAAAAGGGACTGAAGTAGAAGGAAACTTAAAAAATAAAGTATTTCTAGACCAGGCACCTAATGTCGTAAAATACGTGAAACTTTTAGTTCCACAAATTGTGACTGACACGAAACTTACCTATTTATAAACTTGACCAGTTACATTGCAAATACACCCAAGGTCATAGGTGCATTTTTGCATTTTGTGTCCAAATGTATAAACACAGGACAGGTTCAGTTATAGTTCTTCAGCTTAAATCAGTATATAAATATTAAAACTGACGTAATTGGATGAAAATTCAGTCTCCTTATACCATTTTGAAGACGTTCGCTAATGGCAGCAGAAATACAGGAGTCTGTTACCCAGTTCCCCTCTTTGTGTCATTTTTGGAATCTGCTTCTGGTGACTATTTTTTACGAACTTCTCCAAAGCCACTTAAATTATCAGTGGCAATCGTTTTAATAAGCAGCGTAAACAGGGCATCCTGTTCTATAAACTAGACGTAAGTGGTTGCTGTTGAGGAAGGGAGAACTCTTCGACAAACACTAAGAAAACTGTTCCCAAGAAGACGGAATCAAGAAAAATTCCAATATTTGAATTAAGTTCAATGCCAACACCAAGTATTTGGGTACAAAATATATTTCGGTTGAGAAAGTTCAAAAATTATTTTACTTTAGTTCTAGTTCAAGCGAGGACCTATTCAAATATAAACATTTATTTTTATATTTCCAAATCAAATCCACTTGGCTTTTTTGTAATATTACTACCAACAGTAGTGAAAAATGTAGTTTTGGTTGTAGTTAGTCAGGTACCAACTGCACAATAGTTTTTTCAACAATTCTTTGACTTGCTATTTGTATATTTTATTATAGTTAGTTAGGAATTTATAGCAATTTTTAATTTTTTTCATTTCTGCTTCATAGTAGTATATTACGATATGTATAATACCAAAAATATATATTGCATCATAGCCTTTTCCCGTTTATTACCTATTAGGATAACTTCACCAACAAAATGTCAAGAGTAAGTCAAATGCATCTAACATTTATCGTTATTACTCGAAAAAAAACCACAATACAATTACATCAAGAAAACGATCTTACAGATACTGATAGTGATATTTTTGTTGTCAACAGCAACAGTAATAGTAGTAAGGATATTGACAGTAATGGTATTGACCATATTAATGACGACGACGATGCCAAACGATCTTTTATTTCATTATGTACCGAAGAATCCAATCAAATGCTTTCAGCAACTCATATCGAATGTTCTCATTTTATCTTTGCTGTGTTCAAGCCACTTTCACAATTTTGCAATAGCTCTTAATCTTAAACTGTTATCCTCTTCGCATCATCCTTCGAACCCTGGCAATCATAGATTTATACAAGAATACCACAAGCCCTAACGAATTGTAATTTTTTCGTCTTGCGCTGCCATTTACACTGTTACGTCTACTGCAAGCTGGTGTTTTATCTCCCTTGCATTGTTTCCACCACTTTCAAGGGGTTCATCGAGATACCCAAACCTATCTACTTCCTCCAGTCCTGGTTCTCCTATGCAAATTCTTGCATCAATGGAAGTGCTATTGAGAGTCATCACATCCGTCTTTTTGCGTTCATCTTCAGCCGGTAATCTTGGTTTTTCCTATTTATACGTTATGCAAGTTTATCAGCCCTTCTCTTAATTTGGACAATATTGCAGTATCGTTCGCATATCGCAGGTTTTCCAGTGGCTCCCTAAAAACAGAAAGTAGACCTACGTTTTTCGGCTAATTGTCACCCATAACTTCCAAGACATATTTTTATCCTTGTGAACATTAGAAAGAGCTGGAGATAATAGACAAACTTTCCTCATTCCTTTTTAAATGCCAAAAAAGAAGCTGTTGTGTCGCATCCTCTTTTAAGTGTTAATTGTTTACCAAGATATAGTAATCAAGAGAGTTTGACTACATGTGGTTAAAAACTCATATTAAGCAAAACTGACTATACTGTATCGTACCTGACGTTATCAAATTATAAGGCCTTACAAAGTCCACCAAATAATCTCCTTTGTCATATCCTCTTACTCTAAATTGATGGCTAGTCATTGAGCATGTCTTTACCTTTCATAGCTATTTTACAAATATTTAAAAAAGGAGCTTTGGTCATCCTACTGGTCAAGGCTAATAGTTAAGTTCACAGTACGAAAATAATTTCCAGGTCTATTATCTTCCATGCAGTAAACATGTTTCAGCTAGAGTAAATATTGTCTTACAAGCTCTAGTTTTATGCTTATAATACTTGCTAGCCTCATTACCTTTTATCACTAAAAACAAGATTGTGTTTCATGTTCAAAATGTACTGTAGATGACTCTGCTGAATTGTACCGAGTTGCTTGACATCATGCTGATATAACATTCACTTTATTACCATACGTCAGAATAGGCGTTAATCATCAACTGTGAGGTCAAGGGAGTCAAAGGATCTTTTTTGCAATCGATCAAATACAGAGAAATTTCCTTGAACAAGAGTACCAGAACACGTTCTTCCTCCATAGAATAACCACTAGTGATTTAACTGCCTGGGTACTTGACATCAGTAAGATTAGGTAACTTAGGTACCATTTCTAAAATCCTCATCTACATTACCAATAACCAACAAGGATTTTTTTAATGCATTGGTGAGCAGACAAAGGTCGTTGGACCTCAAAAGTAAAAGTAGTCCCTCTGGAGTATCACTAAGTATTACAAAATTATCAACGTACTGAGGTTGTCCCAAAAACTTTGTAAAACTCTTACTCGTTGCTTGAAGTCTCTGTCTATCAAACATTATATACACGTATGTTCTTTAATAGTAAGACAAAGTAAGACCCTCATATACGAATAGGAGTGTTGATGCTAATTTGTAACTGAATGACACTTTCTTTATAGTAAATTTATTGCATTAATTCATCATCAAAAACAAATCTAGTTTTCCATGTGTAAAAGCCTTCTGGTGTTTCTTATAGCCTCTTTTGTCCTTGATGAACAGCCATATTTTCCAAGAGTGGTAAAACGCACTTTGCAGGTGACTCAGTCAAACCAAGTAACTAAGTCAGCAAGGGTTCAATAAAAGTTCATCTGTGGTTCTTTGTTTTTTTCCATCGATATTTCTTCCATTACCGGTATTCTCACCACGACTTGGAATTTTTTTACTCTGCTAGCATCTGTAACCTCTGCATTATGACTCTTAAAAGACCCATCGGATACTATTGACTAGCAGTAAACCATTGTAGTTCCTACATTAACTTCTGTTTCTCTTTTTGAATAATATGGAAACATCAATGTCAAAAGGGTCTAAGGGAATTATCTCAACAGCCAAAACGTATGCGCTTATACACATATCTTTTTGGTTGTTAAATGAATATGTGTGTACCAAAATGTACCAAAATATACCAAACTATACCCAAATATACCAAAATATACCAAAATATATCAAAATATACCAAAACATACCAAAACATACAAAAATATATCAAAATATACCAAAATATACCAAAATATATCAAAATCTACCAAAATATATCAAAATATACCAAAATATACCAAAATATACCAAAACATACCAAAATATTTCAAAATATATCAAAATATACCAAAATATATCAAAATATACCAAAATATACCAAAATATACCAAAATATGTAATTGTCGTAATTGTCTTGTTGTTTTATAAAAGATAAAGAAAAAAATAAGATGTACTTCATAACCTCCTGTCAGTTTGGCGATTATTAATACACTACCATGAATCAGAAATGGTTAGAACGCAAAAACAAATACATACATGTATACATATGTATATATTTTGTGATCTCGTGTATTATTAACAGAAGGTATGGCCAATGTGCACTGCAGAACATGATACAGAAGATAAAATACGAAAATTAAGCAATGCAATTGCGACTGGTAGGCTCACGATATTTCGATCATCAGGCAGTAATGATTATTGCCTGATGGTCCAAATATCTGCATGTATATGCGTGTGTGTATTTGTAATTGCTGGGCTTCTTAGGTCTGAGAGAGTGTACGAAGTTGCACTTTCAAATAACACATGAGATCAAAGCCTCAAAATCACCACAAGTAATATTGAACAGCCCAAATTATAAATATTTTGCACAGTCAGTTGTAAATTAATTATTGCGGTCTTGTATGACGTTAATCCCATGCTTTCTTTGTCTGCTATGGCAGTCTGCTTAATTCTTAGTGGAATGTTATGTTGAATGTGCCCAAATGCTCCATTTAACTGCTAAAGTTTGCAAAGAAGCAAATATATCACAAATGTTTGTAATTTTTGAAGTAATGCAACACACTTATCTTACAATCCAATTACAGTACTTAAGTAATTCCATGGTTAAATATCATTCGTAATTTATACCAATTAAATACGATTTTTACTGAACAATGTATTTCAGCCAGTTGGAGAAAGTTGATGCATGCATCATTTTTCAATATTGAAAATAGCATATTCGATAATGATATCACCCCTTTTATCAATTAAGAAGTTGCAATAAAATACCTATGTGGCTTAACTTTTCTCTAAAAAGACAAATATATATAAATGTATCCTTTTCATCGTATATTTGAATACGAAAATGAATGTAATAAAGATACATAGCTATAAAAAATAAGCCTTCAATATGCCTTATGATTCTTCTTGGTTTTTTTTCTTTTCCTTCTTCTTCTTCTTTTTCTTCTTCTTCTCTTCATTTGCGTTATCCCTAGCATCAGGAGTCTCCAGCACGAATTTTCCTTTCCCTTGTTGCTGCCTGTAACTTGCTCCTTTCTCACTCCTTTCCTCTCCATATCTCTTGAAACTAAGTAAATGATGATTAAACCTGTCTAAATATAGTTTTTCTGCTAAATATACTTGATAATATCTTACGGCAAAGAGGTGCAAAAGAGAAATGAGATTAGCTATCTAGATCACAGAAAGAAATTTAAGAAAATGTAACCAAGCAAATGGTTACATTAGATCCATGAAAAATTAGCAAGCAATGAAAAAAAAGTAGTAGCATTTAAAAAAATTTTTGATTCTAATTCAGTATTTTAAAGCAAATTCACCTAAAAGTGTACAGCCAGATTAGATTCCTATTGCTACAAGCTTTCTCTACTGTAATTTTTTAATTTCTTCTTCTTCTTCTTCTTTCGGCGTTTCCCTTTTCAGGGGTCGCCACAGCGAATTGACTTCTTCCACTTGAGTCGGTCACGTGCGTCTTTCTCGGTCAAGGTCAGTTCCCTCATGTCATCTCCCACACAGTCTTTCCATCTCCTCCTTGACCTTCCCTGCTTTCTCTTGCCAGGCAGCTCCATGTTCAGCACCCGTTTAGCAATGTGATCCTCCTCCCTTCTTTGCACATGTCCATACCACCTTAGCCGTGTCTCTCTCAGCTTTCCTGCGATGTCACATATCCCGATGGTGCCTCTGATCCTTTCATTTCTGATCATGTCCTTTCTTGTGACTCCAAGGGACCACCTTAGCATACGCATTTCTGCTGTTTGCATTTTCTTCTCAAGACTCTTGGTTAGAGGAGCTGTCTCTAGTCCATACAGCATTGCAGGCCTTACTACTGTTTTGTATAATTTTCCTTTGACTTTGACCGGTACTCTCCTGTCACACAAAATTCCAGTCGTGCTCCGCCAGTTGCTCCACCCTGCCTGGATTCTTTTCTTCACTTCTTTTGAACAATCGCCACTTTGCTCAATGGTGGACCCGATGTAATTTTTTAATTTATGGTGAAGAAATTGAGTGTTAAAAGTAAAAATCTGCTCGGCGAGTTTACAAAAAACAGGTAAAAAATTAACGGAGGTCGCACCATCATTATCCGCCTACGGCACTCGATTTCAGGATACTACAAGAAGCCTTTTATTTATCACCCTTCCCAAAATAAATTAATAGGAGATAAGATTTATGGCTAAAAACACGTGCAATTACTTCCCCTTGTCCTATATAAAAGGGGTTGTTTGTTAGAGGGGGACTAAAATACTAGATAAATAAATTGGAACGTTGATATATTAACTGATTGTTGGCAATTTGACAATTTTGTCTAAACTTTGTGACTAGTACAGGACCTTCTTTTAAAGAATTTATTTTCGTTGAAAATCATGCATTATTCTTTCATGGAAATTTATCTCTTTGGTAGTTGGGGTTAGGGTAAGTCCAAAAAATGAAAGGTTGAATATTCCTCAGAAACCCACTCTAATTGGAGTGTCACATTCTTAAAATAGGGTCAACATTAGGTACAAACGATATGTGATGGTAAATTTGTAATAATCTGAATTATCTACAATATATAATCTGGAAAAGTAAATATAACAAGGAAAGCTGTTACATCTCACCAGATTTTTTGATAATTGACGTGAGGGACTAATCTGAATGGGAGGCAGTGTAGGCATGTGCTTCAGTCAAGTTTAACTGCTACAAAGAAGAAAATTTTGAAATATTTTACAAATCGTGCTTGAAAAATCATCGTCAATAACCTGAATATTACTAAAAACCTAATATCCCCCGATAATATGACTAAGCGAAAGCTATGCTACTTTGGTCGTAAATGGCTTTTTTTTCGCTTGATTTAGATTTTTTTCTCCTTCCTTTAGACAATTTTTAATGTTCAGTAAGGTATTGTTTTTGGAAGGGATTGTTGTTATTATTTGGGAATTTTTTATCATGTATCACATTGATAAATGCATATTTTTTCTCTATCATACTGTATAAACATTAGTAATAAATAGATAACTAAATAATAAAAAAATAAATAAATAGATAAATTACAAATAAATAATAAATAAATAAATAAATTACAAATAAATAATAAATAAATAAATTACAAATAAATAATAAATTAATAAATTATAAATAAGTAAAAAATAAATAAATCAATCAATAATAAATATATAAATAGACAATAAAAATAAACAAATAAAAAATAAATAAATACCTAATCTAAAAATGATTATTGGTGATGTGCATCAATGTTCCCATATCTCGTTTAGCAGATCCCTGGGTGACTCTTCCAGCAAAAAATAAAAATATTTGAACAACTGAATAACCAAATATGTATTTAGACAGATATAGCTATAAAAAACTTTTTGAAAAATACAAATAATTATTTCATGAAGACAGCAATCACCAGAAACTATTCCAACATTCAATATTTTATTGAAGCTAATCCGACAAAATTATATCGACTTTTATTTGCATCAAAGCCATACGTTTTATATTTTAACTAAACAGAGAAAGGGTGATACAAAAAAAAAATATGTTAGCCTGCTGTTTTTTTAATGGTGCAATTATTCAGCAATTTTAATGTAACCAAAGAACCTTTCTCTCTTAATCATAAGTAAGTCA
>RDPX01000114.1:1586308-1626308 GCA_003991215.1 Morbakka virulenta | reverse complement strand
AAGTATCTATTATTCCCATAGCCAAAACTAAAACTATCTAAACCGCTCTTTTAGTCCTTATTTAAGAGGCCTTTTCAAACAACGACTGTTCCAAAAATATTTGCTCTGCTAATACTTGGTGAATGTATGCCTGTATTCTGAAGAAGAAAGTGTGTCTAATACTGTGCCATTTCTGTCGTGACAAAAATGAAGCTTATTTCTGGTATATTAATAGAAGTGCTTAAGCACAACACAAACCCTAAGACTTCTTAACACTTAAACCAACTATTCCTCTTAAAGAGATCACAGTATAATTTCATCTCTTATAAATATGACTAAATTATCCACCCCTTTATCCATCTTCCTATCTCATCTTGATTTGGGAATTGCGAGAACACAAGAAGTTAACAAAACAATAAGGCAAGAACAATGCCAAAAATTGGCCTTTTACTGGGATTTTATTAAAGAAACCTGAACATGTCATCAAGTATTTTCAAGTGATTACCTTTACCTTTACCGTGATGCCATGCCAAGAGACTTGGGCAGTCATTTCCTTCCACCGTCTTCTGTCTTCAGCCAGTTGTATTAGTTGCGTGGTTCTGCAGTTGAGATTATTGGGGTTTATCATTATGTCTATCAGTTTGTGTCTCTGTCTTTCTCTAGCCCTCTTCCCTTCCACTTTCCCAGTTATACTGAGATGCTCTATTTTCTTTTTCCTTATGACATGTCCCATGAACTTTAATTGCCCTGTATTTATTTGTATCTTTATTTCTCTCTGTGTGTTTGCCTGTTGTAATAATTGGGTGTTTGTTTTTCTTGCTATCCATGGGATTTTCTGCATTCGTGAGAATCCACATTTCAAATGCTTCAAATCGTTCTTGTGCTTCTTTATTTATGGTCCTTGTTTCACAACAGTATGTCAGAATCGACCATACATAGGTTTTCAGGGTCCTTTATTAAAACCCAAATTATTTACCCATTTCAAGTAAGTTGGATGGTACAGTCTTACTTCTAAACAATTGATTTTCAAAATAGATTTGCATTGATTTGCTTGCTCGCTGGGACACCTTACACACCACTGTGGAAATCTCTTCCTTGGTACCACTGTACCATGTTTTTCTTATTGATTCCACTACTTTTTCAACATATTCCTTTTCCGTAACTTCATCCAACTCCACAGACAATAGAATTGAACCTCCCACGTAGCGATGATCTGCCGTGAACAGGCAAATTCCCTTCCAAGTCAGCAACTTCACTTCACCACGAAAAAAAAGAGAGAAAAATGGAACATGACTGATTTAGTTATGTCAAATATTGTTATTAGGATTTGCAAAAATATGGAAAATGTATTGCGAAGGGAAGATGCACCAAGAGAGACCACAGTGCATGTATACCAATGACTTAAAAACATGGACAAACAGGACGTGATTTCTTCCCTTGAAAAAACAAAAGATGGGAAGAGGTGGAGGGATGTATTTTGGTAGATACCCTGTTGTGCAAATGGTAAAGGACACAATTGTTTCACAGTTGTTATAAAAATGTTCACATTTTAAGATTACTAGACTAAAGAATCCGAAATAATAATTTTGTAATAGACATTAAAGGAGAGTTGACTATTTAGATACAGGGTGGTGTGTGCATATATTTCATAGGTTATTTATTTTTGTTAGACAGACCAAAATATGAGCAAATAACTACTTAAATGAGGATAAGGTGTCCTATGATTTTGCGATTTTTGGAGAAGATATTTTCATTGACAAATCGTGGAGAGAACGCATTAAAGAAGAATTTGAGACGAAATGCATATGTCAAAGAGGAGAGACTTGGTAAAAACTGATAAACATAAGACTGTGTGTGCTGTATGGTGCTATGCTGTGATTTACTGTTATCCAGAATTACAAGCACACCACGTATTTAAAAGGCATTTGTGTTAAGAGTGTTAAGCTAAAGCAGAAAGTTTAAAATAAAAATTTGGTCACTTCGCGTCTTTTTACCCTTGGTTACACAAAATAACAACACCCTAGATTCGTTTCTCTCAACGTCTTCATCCTCGTAGCCTTTATGGTTTTTTTCTTGCGGATTTTAAGTGCTTGTTGCGTTTTGGAAGCCAATGGGTATTTGTGTTAGTCGTTTTACTGTTGTTACTTTTAGATAAAGCTTAGGGGAATTTTCAAACCATAAGTATATTTCGTCTTAAACTAGCTTTTGTGTGAAGTGTGTTCACGTCAGGTGTGTTTTACTGTAGTGATTGAACCATTCATATTTGTCAATTTAGTACATATTAAAATTCAGCAGTAGATTCAGTTATCAGTATTCTTTGCAGCGCAGGGGTCGTCAACATTACTTTAAGAAATACCTTTGTATTGTTTTCCCTCCCTCATTTCTAAGATGTTTTTTCCGTTCTTCGTCTCTTTATATGCCTTGTTACGTTGGTGGAGATAGGATGGTCATTGGGGATCAAAACAATTTTACTCTGTTAGTAGCTTGAAATGTCGTACCAAGCAAGCATTTAGTTTTTAAATTACTGATGACACTTGTTCATAGTGTCGACCTTGCTTTCTTTCTACTTTTGCTACAATATTACACCTGTCAATTCTCAACCTTGTGTTTTAAATACCCTTTTTCCTTGTATATGAATGCATTTTTTTCTGAAGCCATAGATGTAAGCTGGAAGTTGTTTTTAGTTCTATTGGTGTGGTGTTCCTTTTGTTAATCTGACTTCCAATATTCCTTCGTAGGAACATATTTGAATACCACCGACCTTTTCCTCCTATGTTTCTGTTAATGCACAGAACCTGCACCCGTACGCCGTTAAACCAAATACACTAGGACGTAAAATAGGTATTTTTAGTCTGCATTTGTCATCAATACTTTTTAGATAAACAATCCCTACACGATTATCTTGACATCTCCAACCCTTATTTCTACCTTCATGCTATATTTGCAAGATACGTCAGTTACTGATATCAGAAACACAAATTCGTTTTCTTTCCAACTGGTACACAGTAGCTTAAATACGTTACTTTTCTGTTGATAACCTTTTCAGTAGCTTATTATTAATAATATTAGAATGCGCTTCCTTAATATTTGTGACTTTTCTTCTACGATTACATTGAAACTTCCGTAAGACTGCATCAACTAGGTGTCAACACTTGTATCTGGTTTCTACCTCCTGATGATCAGATAAACATTGTACCATGATTTTATTGCGTGTCTAGTTAATTATAATTTACCCTGCGTTCTTTACAAGATACCTCTTTTTTTAAATTTGTACGCTCTAATAACCGACCAGATGTTTTATTAGAAAATTTAAATATCTGAATGAATCAATGCGGTTATTCCTGTCAGGCAATAAATCGTACTGCTCAGTTTCAAAGTTTAAAATGAAAAACGTTTTGCATCTCAGGGAGCACGATAGTTTATTGATAAAATTGCGTCTGTGGTGTGCCAGGTAATGCTTGAAATAGCAGGTATTGCATATTACATCAGCTTTGTGTAGCAACGTAAAAATCAAAATTATACTTAGTTTTGGATCACATAGTTATAATAATCTTGCACATGCTATCTAAGATAAAATAATAATGAGAAAAGACTACAAAGAGAGCAAGGAAAACACAAATGCTAGATTCAACAAAAGGATAATCTCAAACAAGACGCTGTCACCTAATGGTTAATTACATAGTAAATAAGAATTGCTTAAACTATGTCAAGCACAAAGCAACCAAGACCAAAACACTCTCTCGTACTAATCATTATACTATTCTTTTAAATGTTCATGCTCTGCATACATTAAAAGTTAGAGAAGGGCAGAATTCTGGTCGACAAGAAGTCAGTCAGTTATTCAACAAAATTTACAGGGTCAACTTGTACAACATTGTACCAGAAAGGGAAACCTCTCACATCTTTCTCCTCCCTGCTTCTCACCCTACTCCCCTTATCTCTATCACACACACGCTCTCTCTCTCTCTCTCTCTCTCTCTCTCTCTCTCTCTCTCTCTCTCTCGCTCTCTCTCGCTCTCTCTCTCTTTCTCTCTTTCTCTCGCTCTTCCTCTTAAAATTCATGGTAAAAAGACATGACAGGAAAACGTTGAGAAATGCACTTAATAGAAGGAAAATCGAAAACAAACCTTCAAGGTTTTTGGTGGAGTACAGTGTTACCTTAAACTTCCAAAGACCTTATACCTGATAATCTGTAAAGATGCATTTTAATTCCCACAAAAATACCAAACAGCGACCATGGTACATATTCTAAGATAGCTTAGGAAAAGTGGATAATGCAGCTGAACTCCACCTTTGTCAGTCGGTTGAAAGTTTTTAATTCAGTTAACACGAATAGACATGGCAAAACTCTAAAAAAGCTAGCTTACCTAGAAATGTCGATCTTAATCATTACGCAGCTGCACTTGGACCAGTTTGTTTAAAAAGGAATACATGTTTCCACGGTGAGTATCGTGTGAAA
The DNA here is from genome assembly GCA_003991215.1 of Morbakka virulenta. Lineage (NCBI taxonomy): Eukaryota > Metazoa > Cnidaria > Cubozoa > Carybdeida > Carukiidae > Morbakka > Morbakka virulenta. The sequence continues at coordinate 1,621,870 of RDPX01000114.1, read as the reverse complement.
TGTTTAACCATCAAGGACCTTAATTAAGCAGCCGGAATATTAGATAATTAAAGAGTTTATCTCCCTGAGAGGTTGTTTTTTTTATCTGCAAATATTCCGATTTCGTCTTCAAACCTCTATTTTAATCCTTGATGGAATTCTCGGACAGTTCCATTAAAGAGTTTGGAATAATAAACATTTACAAAGAGGCTATGAATTGGATGTGCAGGCGAGTCTCTTGTTGGGCTTAAATTATGGAGATTGAACCAACGCTATGCGTGGCTCCTTCAGTGCCATCACAAATTTCCAGAAATACGTATTATGGCTGATCAAGGGGATTTTTAAGCTGGCAAGCAAAACAAAGACAGATTAAAAGAAAATAATTATGGGGTTTTTTTTAAAGTCTTACATTGGAGTTTGTAATATACCTAAGCTTGAAAGTGCAAGCTACAAATCGATATGGGAAATGGAGGACGGCACCGATCATGAAAACCAGACAGCAAGTCACGAAAAATGAATGACTGAAATTTTATTAATTAATTATTTTTATTTCAACTTCATTTTATTATTAGTGGTGTATTATGTTTGCTGTGCCACGCTATGACTAGTTTCTTAGCAATAACTTTATTTAATGCTTTGTTTTGGAAGCGAAAAACGTCTTGTAAATATTTATTTGAAATACGCATTTAAAAAAGCAGCAGTTTAGACGAAAAAATTCCTTATTATTTATAATCTTGGTTAATTTTATATTTTTATGTATATGTACGTATATGTACGTATGCCGTTATGAAGATGAAAACAAAAATGATAGTATGCAAAGGTAAACAGCTATAAGCATATTTCTATTTCGAGTCAAATACATTTTACTAAAGTTCCTCTCAGTCTTTTTTTTGGTTGGATTTTTTCTCTATATTTGACAGTCAGGTTTTAGAGAGTCTGTCCGAAGATGAAGGTACGTTGATGATCTACGTTGATGGTTGAATAAACTGATTCAAGGGTTTCGATGTAACAATAGCAGTTCGAGTAAGGACTGGGTTTTACTCTGGAGCTCTTCCATCAAATTTTCTCCAAACCTCCAACTGATATCTTTCTTGTCGCTTTCACCCAGTCAAGCCTCCAGTTGATCAAACAGTTTTTTATTCTTCCTTTGCTATTTCATCACCAATAACGATAATTAAAGACATTTGATATAGAATTATGTCCATTTGGCTTTTCAAATTGTATTGTTTAAAACTTTTCATGATCCTCGTATTTGAAAGTGCACAAGAGAAACTTTTCCTACTGATTCAAGGGTAACTCATCCTCGGCTTAACACTCTTTAAAATTTTTGACTGCTTCACAAGCAGACATATATACTTAAAACATATAGATGATAGANAACGCATTAAAGAAGAATTTGAGACGAAATGCATATGTCAAAGAGGAGAGACTTGGTAAAAACTGATAAACATAAGACTGTGTGTGCTGTATGGTGCTATGCTGTGATTTACTGTTATCCAGAATTACAAGCACACCACGTATTTAAAAGGCATTTGTGTTAAGAGTGTTAAGCTAAAGCAGAAAGTTTAAAATAAAAATTTGGTCACTTCGCGTCTTTTTACCCTTGGTTACACAAAATAACAACACCCTAGATTCGTTTCTCTCAACGTCTTCATCCTCGTAGCCTTTATGGTTTTTTTCTTGCGGATTTTAAGTGCTTGTTGCGTTTTGGAAGCCAATGGGTATTTGTGTTAGTCGTTTTACTGTTGTTACTTTTAGATAAAGCTTAGGGGAATTTTCAAACCATAAGTATATTTCGTCTTAAACTAGCTTTTGTGTGAAGTGTGTTCACGTCAGGTGTGTTTTACTGTAGTGATTGAACCATTCATATTTGTCAATTTAGTACATATTAAAATTCAGCAGTAGATTCAGTTATCAGTATTCTTTGCAGCGCAGGGGTCGTCAACATTACTTTAAGAAATACCTTTGTATTGTTTTCCCTCCCTCATTTCTAAGATGTTTTTTCCGTTCTTCGTCTCTTTATATGCCTTGTTACGTTGGTGGAGATAGGATGGTCATTGGGGATCAAAACAATTTTACTCTGTTAGTAGCTTGAAATGTCGTACCAAGCAAGCATTTAGTTTTTAAATTACTGATGACACTTGTTCATAGTGTCGACCTTGCTTTCTTTCTACTTTTGCTACAATATTACACCTGTCAATTCTCAACCTTGTGTTTTAAATACCCTTTTTCCTTGTATATGAATGCATTTTTTTCTGAAGCCATAGATGTAAGCTGGAAGTTGTTTTTAGTTCTATTGGTGTGGTGTTCCTTTTGTTAATCTGACTTCCAATATTCCTTCGTAGGAACATATTTGAATACCACCGACCTTTTCCTCCTATGTTTCTGTTAATGCACAGAACCTGCACCCGTACGCCGTTAAACCAAATACACTAGGACGTAAAATAGGTATTTTTAGTCTGCATTTGTCATCAATACTTTTTAGATAAACAATCCCTACACGATTATCTTGACATCTCCAACCCTTATTTCTACCTTCATGCTATATTTGCAAGATACGTCAGTTACTGATATCAGAAACACAAATTCGTTTTCTTTCCAACTGGTACACAGTAGCTTAAATACGTTACTTTTCTGTTGATAACCTTTTCAGTAGCTTATTATTAATAATATTAGAATGCGCTTCCTTAATATTTGTGACTTTTCTTCTACGATTACATTGAAACTTCCGTAAGACTGCATCAACTAGGTGTCAACACTTGTATCTGGTTTCTACCTCCTGATGATCAGATAAACATTGTACCATGATTTTATTGCGTGTCTAGTTAATTATAATTTACCCTGCGTTCTTTACAAGATACCTCTTTTTTTAAATTTGTACGCTCTAATAACCGACCAGATGTTTTATTAGAAAATTTAAATATCTGAATGAATCAATGCGGTTATTCCTGTCAGGCAATAAATCGTACTGCTCAGTTTCAAAGTTTAAAATGAAAAACGTTTTGCATCTCAGGGAGCACGATAGTTTATTGATAAAATTGCGTCTGTGGTGTGCCAGGTAATGCTTGAAATAGCAGGTATTGCATATTACATCAGCTTTGTGTAGCAACGTAAAAATCAAAATTATACTTAGTTTTGGATCACATAGTTATAATAATCTTGCACATGCTATCTAAGATAAAATAATAATGAGAAAAGACTACAAAGAGAGCAAGGAAAACACAAATGCTAGATTCAACAAAAGGATAATCTCAAACAAGACGCTGTCACCTAATGGTTAATTACATAGTAAATGAGAATTGCTTAAACTATGTCAAGCACAAAGCAACCAAGACCAAAACACTCTCTCGTACTAATCATTATACTATTCTTTTAAATGTTCATGCTCTGCATACATTAAAAGTTAGTGAAGGGCAGAATTCTGGTCGACAAGAAGTCAGTCAGTTATTCAACAAAATTTACAGGGTCAACTTGTACAACATTGTACCAGAAAGGGAAATCTCTCACATCTTTCTCCTTCCTGCTTCTCACCCTATCCTACCCTCCCCCTCCCTATCTCTCTCATACACACTCACACACACACACACACACACACACACACACACGCGCGCGCGCTCTCTCTCTCTCTCTTTCTCTCTCTGTCTCTCTCTGTCTCTCTCTGTCTCTCTCTCTCTCTTTCTCTCCCTCTTTCTCTCTCTCTCTCTTTGTCTCAAAATTCATGGTAAAAATACATGGCAGGAAAAAATTGAGAATTGTAATTAATAGAAGGCAAATCGAAAACAAACCTACAAGGTGTTTGGTGGAGTAAAGTGTTACCTCTCAAGTCGTTCTCCTCCCTGCTTCTCACCCTCTCCCTCCCTCACACCTCCCTCCTCTCTCTTTCTTTCTTTCTTTCTCTCTCTCCCTCTCCCTCTCTCTCTCTCTCTCTCTCTCTTTCTCTCGATCGACAAGAAGTCTGTCAGTTATTCAACAAAATTTACAGGGTCAACTTGTACAGCAGTTACTTGAAGACCGAAAAATCATTGTCCCCACCATACACACAAGGTCTTGGTTTTCTTAACACTAGACACTACAGAAATGTCCAAGAAAGCTATTTCTTCTTGGTTTACAGTACAAAATTTGTTTATTGTCCTGTTACCAATGACAACAGGAACAATATAATTGGTAGTAAAATGTTCTGTAATATTGTTGGGAAATGTGCTGAAACTCCGTTAAACCACTACCTTTTAGTTACCTGCCAGGTACATTTCAAAAACATTTAAGCTTTCAAAATAATTGCTGACACTATAATTCATCTTACTGAAGGAGCATTAAACTGCTGATATTGATGTTCTTTTTATTTCTAATAAAAAAATGAAAGTATGGAAGCATTAGTTTATCACCCATCAAGCAGCTTACAGATAACTCCTTTGCAATTTTTTTTAACGATTTGAGTTTCCCCGACTTGTTAGTGTAGGAGTTGGTGTCAAACTCAGATAAAGCATGGATGGCTAATGTTCTTATGCAAATATCATGTCCAAGAAATTTTTTATGTCAACGAATTCCTCCCTCTGAAATCCCATAAATAGTTTATGACTGATAACTGAATTCACAATAAGCCCAAATGATCATACCTGGACAGTGGTGTCTTCACATGTGACATTTACATCAATGTCTATAAGAATTATAAGTATATCTTATGACTTAAAATAAGAAAACTCTACTTTTTCCCTATTCATGAATACAATGTGATACTTGACATCAATTTAGATCTTTCGTGTTCTCACTGTAGTAAGGATCCTCCTGCTCTTTCCTTTGTTGGACCACATGATTGTCAAGGCCTTCTATGCAAACTTTAGGATTTGATAAACTTGGTAGGTCTTTTACATTAAAAAGTGCATGTCACTTATAAGCCAATACTGCAAGGCTCATTTTCCAAAGGAACTATAGACTTAATTATGCTGACAAATACCCAATCGTTTTATCTGTGTGTTTTTAACAGCTGGAATACTGGTATACCATTCCTAAGCAAGTAGGCAAATAGCGTCTCATCACTGCGAATTTGACTACTGGACCAGGACAGTTTTCATGGTTGCCTCATTTGAATGCCACAGACTTGAATCTCTATTGGCAAGTGCTACTGTAACGGAGGTCATCGAATAGCCAGAAGCAGCCTGGATGCTGGTAGCCTTATAAGTTAAACAGCTTGAGTTCTTTCTGAAAGCAAAATACCTACTACAGTTGTTGCCTTTTATTGTAAAATTAGAAAACTGGTACACATTTTCCCTTTAGTAAGAGATGCAACAGATCTTTATCATAAACTGAACTATAACTAACAAACCCTAATAAATTCTCTGCGCTGATAATGTCATGTTTCCAGGTCTTCTCTGACTCCTTGCCAATTGGAAAAATGAGTGAAGGTATTGGAAATAAATGGTTCGACTTGCTTGAACCAAACTGTGTAAACTTCCATTCATGTTATCTCGGCATATGCTCACACGTGGTAATTCAAGAGCCCACTATGCAAATGTATTTTTAGCTATTGTAATGGTAGTGTTGCCAAATAACTATTTCCAGGCTTGAATCTCTAGTATGTAGACTCCTTGGTCTATCAATTTGGTTTTAACCCTTATTTTGTCACATTAGGCATAAAAAGGCTGAAGAGGTATTACGTAGTTCTATTGAATATTCCTCAATTACAAAACTGGTAACACAAAATTCTTAAAGCACGAATGAAATAAACAAAGACTTGCAAACGTGGTGCGAATGCTGGAAGTATAGAAAAAGATTCTTATGATTTTTGAATTATTCCTTGAGTAAGTAAAAGACTTTTTGCCATTCAATGCAAGGTAATTATTATTAATATTTAGTATTTCACAGCTTACAGTTTATTTTTAGCTTGTAAAATATGTTTCAGTTACAAAGTGAAGAATAGTACACATAAAACAAGTATTGGAAGCTAATAGTGTTTTAAATTCCATTGGAAGAGCATAAGCGAGACTTCAGAAATTTTATCTAATACGTGACAGGGGAAATTTTTAAGTTATATTTCATCGTTTGCTCGAGCTAAATAAGTAAAAGAAATGTTTTACAATAGCGATTTTATCTTCTTATGAATAAGAAAAAACTGATATGACTTCAATAGCATTAATAAAGTTATGTTCTTAGGATGAAATCAGACTTTGTTTTGTTGATGTAATTTTCAACTGCTTCACGACAGGAGTCATTGCATAAGTTATTAGTGATAGCAAATCGATTTGATTTGTGAAAATGATGGAAAGCAAATTATAAAAGGAGTTTGGATAAGGGTCATTTACATTGACCTGAAGTAAAAACAATAATGATAATGAAAGAAACGAGCTAAGCCTCCCTTGTTATCTTAACTTCAACACGTAATCAACTCACAAAGCCAACAGAGTAAAACTAGGTCATTCCCATGTATCAATACATGAATTAAAGATTTCGGGTTCTGAATTAACAATGGCGGTATTGGTGACAATGCTTTTATTGTACAAACAGAAATTTTCATTTTAACAACCGTCTGGCACCAAATGACTTAATCTTTTAATGTACCATGAAAATTAAAGAGGTTTATAATATTTTGCAACAATTATTTCTCTCAAATCTCTTTTAACTTTCATTTTTGCTAAGACTTTTTATATCTTTGGGAAAATGAATAAAATCATTACAATATTAAGAAATAGAATTTGGTATTAAAAAGAAAAACAAGTAGAGAATTACAAAATGCACCAAACTGGGTTCAATACGATGTAATCTTCCAATTGATTGCTCAAATCTTTTACCAAGTTCTTGTCGTCAAATATATCTTCCAAATCTGATCATATGTAGATGAGCTTCTAACACAAAGACGACCATCTTTCTTTGCAAGAAGCGACCCACCTTGCAAATATCGAGTGAGATAATATTATTAAAACGATATTGAATAAAATAAATTAGAATGGAAAGAAAAAAATTCCTCCTGGCTTGGAAAGAACGTTGTCGTTTTACCAGATCCTTGAGTCCATAAACATAAATTCGGAAGGAAAAAAAATCAGAGAGAATTTGTGCCTCAGTAAGATTGTGCTGCAATAACACAGTTCAGTGAATATATATTTTCCGGTTGTTTCCTTCACAACAAATATAATATGTAAAAGATTATTAGTTAGCAAGATCTCAATTTGTACATTAAATTTTGCACATTCAATAAACGAGCAACTTCAAATAAAGAGAATTGTCACCAATGCGCCAAACAGCAGAGAACAGAGGAATGTTACTGTTCTATTATGCACTGGTTTAAAACGTCTTACTTTCAAAGAGTTTCAATAATTTCCATAAATACACAAAATTTATTCCAACTTCAAATAATTTTCGACTTGGTGATTTTGATGTGACAAAGATTAAAAATAAGGTATTGGTGGCCCTAATATCATGAAAAGTACCATATGGTGTAAGTAAAGACGTATTTTAACTAAAGTAGAATTCTGGAAAACAAATTTGAAAATATGCTTATCTGGCAGTGGTGTCAAATTAAACCTGTACTATGATGATTAAGTCATAAATGCACACATACACACAGAAAAAAATATTAAAACTCTCTCCTGATCCGAGATCCTTATGTAACTTCTCAGATCTAATAAACTGTACTTTTAACTAGAATTAATAATCGAAAAGGGAAGAATTGCTTGTTACATTTGGCTATGGAAATGTCTCACGGGTGATCAACACACGAGTCAAGGCTTGCTTAAATTGGAAAATTTCCTTATCGTGTAATGGTGTCAATAAAACCTATATTATTTGAAGTACGATTAAGTCATAAATGCACACAACACACAGAAAAAAAAATTAAATCTCTTTCCTGATCCGAGATCCTTATGTAACGTCTGAGACCTAATAAACTGTACTTTTTACTAGAATTAATAATCGAAAAAGGAAGAATTGCTAATTAAATTGGCCATGGAAATGTCTCACAGGGGATCAACACACGAGTCAAGGCCTGCTTTGTTTACTGTTTATCATAATACTACTTTTGTGCTGTGTAAATATAATACAGCACTCCAATTCAACTCCGTCTACTCGACTGAGAACATTATCCTGAAATAGCTTTCTGATCTTCGTGGATTAATTAGCATTTGGCGCTCTTAAGGACTTTAGTTGTTCGTACAAAAAATTGGTATTTCAAGACTTTAGAATTCATTGATTTATCTCGTGACTAAAGAAAAATTGAAATTGGCTATTTTAATATTTTGGGATTACTTTCTCTCCATGAAACAAAGACGCTATTTTGATTACATATTTGTCAATATTTTCAATACTGACTTCAAGATTAATTACTTAAACGTTGGTTATTTTATCAAAAATAATAGCTGAAAATTGTCTGTTAAATCATTTGACTTTTAGAAAGGACAGAATTAAGACAGTATTAAGCCGAAACAAATAGCTCTGGTAAGCAAAAAAGGCATTTCGTTCCATTGCTCATTCGTTAAAGAAAAGATACAAAATATTTTAACATTTTCCTGTAGTGTCTGTCTCAAATTTGAAGAGATGACAAGTAGAACTTGCTCTTATTGTAACCAAGATCTATCTCTGGCAATTTTAAGAGTTTCCAAAGGGTATAGAGGCTTTCTGAATGCAACGGTATACCTCAATATCCACAAAACCAACTATTAACAACATACTTCCCAGATAAATAAAGATGTCTTCTAACGGAATCCATTACAGTGAATAGATGTCGCGTTTCGAATACAATTCAGCTTAGTCAGATGAGAAAAGTATCTTGGTTTTCATTATGCTTGAATATCGAAGTATATAAAGTAGAGATTAGGAGCTGGGATATGATCTTATTTCACACTGTTGTCAACATGAATCGCTATAGATAAGGGACCATTAAACGTGAGTTGAGCCTTTATGTTTTTGTGCAACTGTTTGAAGATGCTCTCAAACGTTGGCGGACATCCTAATTCTTTAAAACTTATCCCTGTTGAAAATCCTGAAAAACTTTGTTACATAAATAAAGGGTTTACCTAGAATTATCTGGTGATCATTCTACTTTTATTTATTTACAACTCTACCAGATTTAAAACCACTTTTTCATCCAGGGATGACTAAAAAAAGAAGAAGTCCTTTCCATTAGTAAAGTCAACAGTATTCTGTCACACATTTTTCTAACTGCTTTCAGCTGTGTGAAGCCACTGTCCTCGTATACGGTTGCTCTTTCCCGTTTCTTTACCTTTGAACAAAGATACCAAGATGTCATCAGTTCGAGTTTGTAAGTAAGAGCCCAGCTTTTAGCGGTGAAATCAACAGGAAATACCATCCAGATCAGGTTCTTTATTACTATTAATCTATTTGATGATTTCTTTCACTTCATCAAAAGTAGTTAGTTTATCCATTCTCTGAATCGTGTCGCATGAAAAAATCTCTTGAAAATATTATATTTCACTGTTAATTTGTTGTTGAGAAAAGGTAACATTTTCTTGCCAATGGATCAAAATCGTCCCAAGTGTCATGATGAATCATAAATTAATGACGTCAGCGGTTAGGTCTTTTTAAACTTCGCCCAGGAGGCTCTCATGAGCCTCCTGCCTGTTCCAATCCCGGGTAAAGGAAGAGGGTTAAGCATGGGGCTGACAACCCCACCTCATGAAAAAGCTCCCATTACAGAAGTCAATGCTAAAAATCAAAGTTTAAATCATGGTAACGGTGACGAAGCACGCCAGGGAATTGCAAAGATGATGGATGGCAGTCAAACCCAACAGGGAGCTGGCAGCCATGGTGTTCCTCAAAAAATAGTGAGCATGGTAAAGATGCTGTATGTTGACTTTTTGCCATACGTGATTTGCAACAACATCTATCAAGCACCTTTAGAGTCAACTCGGGAGTGAAGCAAGGATGCAACCTCTCATCTTTTTTCTTTTTCCTTGGCATGGATTGGATTATAAAGACAACTGCCGGCACTGAAAGAAGGGGTCTTCGTTGGAACTTCACTAGTTGCCTCCAGGAGCTGGATTTTGCTGACAGTGTTGTGCTACTTGTACACCGACAACAAGACATCCAGGCAAAGACTAATTCCATGTGAGACACAACAAAAGATTGGCCTCAAGATCAGTACCGGCAACGATTAAGCTCCTGCAGATGAACAACAGGATAGATACATTTATCACACTAAATGAAGAGAAGATTGGTGATACACTTCACCTTTCTGAGCTACAAGATGACCAAGAATTGAGACACTGACAATGAGATCAGACAGCGTATTTCAGAGCCAGACAAGCCTTTTAAGCACTACGGAAAACATCTGGAGGGTCAAGAATATCAGTGTGAGGGTTAACGTCAGACTTTTCAAGAGCAATGTGCTAAGCACACTCCTGTTTGGTGCAGAGTCCTGGAAGATGACAAAGACTATCAGCCACAAATTAGAAGTCTTCCAGAAGAGATGGCTCTGAAGAATCCTGAATATATTCTGGCCCAAGACAGTCTCTAGCAATGAAATCCTCAAGAGATCTGATACCAAAGCTATTACCCAGGACGCCAAGAGGTGGCAAAGGAGAGAGATGGGACACGTGCTCCGTATGCTACCGAAATCTCTGCAAAGAGCCGCCCCTCATTGGACTCCAGACAGCAGAAGGAACATAACCCGACCCAAGGAAACATGGGAAAGGACAGTTCAAAAGGAAATGAAAGAACAGAGATGGACATGGGGTTATCGGGGAAGGTGTGCAACAGACGAGCCAAGGGTGGAAAGGACAGTTCAAAAGGAAATGAAAGAACAGAGGTGGACATGGGGTTATCGGGGAAGGTGTGCAACAGACGAGCCAAGGGTGGAGGTCTGATGACGGCTCTATGCAGCACTGGGTGCAAAGAGGATTAAGTAAGTAAGTCTTTTTCAAAAGCACATTATTAATTTCCCTCGATATAGTTCACTGCCACTCTCCCTTTGCATACCCAGTGTTACAAATAGTGTTGTTGACAAACGTAACAGTTACTTTTCTTGCTTGAAAAGTTGGAGCATAAATTAAGATTGTAGAGAAATGACAGCATAATATTGGAACATTTTGCCTTATAATACAATTAGTATTGCTAGGATGGCCTTTCTTCTGGTTGGCCAAAGATGTTTTAATAGCAAAAACCACCACTCGTAGTTACTCATTCGCCCTGGCGTTTTCCAGCCCAGAACCTTGTGGGACCTGGTGATATTTCGTCTACCTTATCTTTTTAAAAAAGACAAGTTTCTAAAAGACTTGCAATATCTATGGGCAGCCATTTTACTTCTTTGGTTACAAGTGCATTATGTCCTAGCAACGTTCTAGCATTCAAACAGGTAATGTCAAGTTTAACTCAATCTTTTTTATATTCTCCACCAAAATAATCAATCCTTTGGAACTATTCGCTCCCCTCTCCCCCTAATAGCACACAGAGTAATTTTCTCCGTATTTCGACATTTAGGTGAGATTAAATATTTAACGACTTACGAAAATAATATACGGCTACCAAATTATCATATCTTCAAAGCTTTAACGTAATTATTAAGCACCCTTCTTTGAAATATGAGAAACAAATACTTTTCAAAATGATCCAAAATGAATTCGTACCGTTACCAATGGCAGCTATAGTCTTCTCCTTGACTAATACGACCTGCGAGTTACTCTGTGACGTGGATCATTTGTTTAAGTAAAGTTCATTTTAATGGACCACTCTTTGCTACATGCCTGTCGTTTCTCATTTAAATCTACGTTGATAAAACGTTCCTCCCATAGAATAACGAAGTCATATCCACTCCATGTGTAGGTCTAGTTTCTTGGCATGACCACTTAGGTGGAGGAATAATTTGAAAAAAACAATCTCTCGTCTTTCATCAACAGCTCAGAAAGTAACATTTTGAATTTTGAGACTTTGTAGCTGTTTTTCAAAAAACTATAGGGCACTACAACAATAATCAACAAACATAAAAATACTAAAAACATTCAATATTATTTTTCAGTAAAAGTAGTATTGAAAAAATTATCTAAAAAATTACAAAATCCTGCTAAGCTAACAATTCGTATGAAAGAATTTATAAATGAAATTTTTGGTGGAGTTAAGTATGTCTTGGATATGAGTATAAGTCTGAGATATGTTGTCTCTCAGAAAAGTGTTTCTGTGGTTAATCACGATCGCCAATTTTCTGTTGCATTGCCAATAAAGTACAAATTAAAAACTCTCACTGAATGTGCAGTGATTCTTTAAATAGCTACATATTGACAGTGCTACTCATATTCGGTGTTTATATTTAGGCTTCTTTTAAGTATATAGGTATCAGTTCCTACGTATGACAAATTTTTATTCATAGTGCAAAAATAATGCCAAGTATTAATGAAAAAAACTAGATTTTGCAGGAAAATGAGGCTCTCTACCAAATTAGCGCAACTTATCTAAGTGAAGGAAACAATCCTTTCAATTTATCAACCTTGGATTACACGAAAAATGAAGCTGCATTGCTAAGTTCAGCGATTATCTTGAGAAGAGTGAGTTTTACTTGCAAAATCAGCACCATTGCCAAACGCTTGCCTAATAGCACCCTTGGCAAGGGTAGAGAGAATCCCCATCATGCAATGTAGCTAAAATACAGACTATTTTACTCCAAAAACCCCGAAAAATTGGCCGTGGCAGGAACAAAACTCTGATGTATTAATGCAATGTAACCCTATTGCCATATCCTCGGAGAAAACAGCAATTGGCACCAACATATCTTAAACACCTTACGGAAGCAACGTATAAAATCACTAGTTTCCGCATCAGTACTGAAAGAGAGAATGTTAGAGATTTCCCAACGTCCAGAAAAGTTAGAAAAACGTACCACCCAGAATAATAGATATCTCCAATTTAATTGTTACAAATTGGAGACGCTAAGAAAGCCAATGACATCATTGTGCTGGCCAGGTCATCATAGATGGTGGAACAAAATATAAAGTAGGCGTAGCCTGGACTGCGCTGAACTAAAGCCGAACCAACGCTAGATAACTTTGATCTGTTGATCTGAAGCGTTTCCGAAAATATTTTTCACCCCAAAGGAGGAAAAAGTAGTAAAAGTAGCCACAGCAAGATTAGGTTAACTGGTACTGATGCAGCAAACATCCTAGGAAAGAGCTTCTCGTGCCTAGCATTGGGAAGTCTAAACAACCTCGCTCCCTCAAGAGAGTCAAAACCATTCCATGCCGCTACCGCTGTCAAAAATGAGCTTGTTGAACCCTCAGCCTTTTGAAGAATAGATAGGATACGTGGATTACATTTTCAACAAAGAGAACAGGAAGTTAGTATTGATAATAGATAACTGAAACTCTAATGGTATGTACTCTGTTATGTACTCTGTATGTACTCAATCTCTTTTAATAAATAAAGACAAGATTGTCCATTGCCTTCTCCAAAAGGAGATCTTACAGATGCCAAGCATTATAGAAGAATAACCTAAGAAAAGATAGCAGCAGCGTAGTTCTGCTAAACAAGTCAAGGCCTCTTCCTGATACTGTCTTGCGAAGAAATCAAAACGGATTTCGACAAAATTCGAAAAAATCCTTACTTTATTTTGAGTCCAAATGCAAAACATTTGCAAGCAGTTCTGCTGTTCATGCATTTTTTTTAGATTTTTTAACTCTATTTGTCTCTGACAATAAAAAAAATTAGCTGAAATTTGGAAAATTAGAGGATACAGAAAAGTTGTTCAACACAAACTCCCCATTAGGTCATCCAATCGAGAAAAAGACTTCTTTAAAATTACAATTGGCGTTCTTCAAAGTGAGACATTGGCACCGTATCTATGTGTCATTTGTCTCGGCTTTCTGTTAAAAAAAGCTTCAGAAGGAAGTAAAGAGTTAGGTTTTTCTTTATCCAATCAAGAAACAGCAGATGTCCTGCATTGAAAAACACTAGTGCCAATTATGCTGATACTCCTACCACCTCAGTTTATGTGACAAATGTAACAATCATTTTGTATCAATAAAAGCAACCAATGGGCTAAACTTGGTTTTACGCCAATACCAATAAGACAGAACTCATCTGTGACAATAAACATTACTTCCACCCTATTGAATTGCCCATCACTACCAGCGTAAAAGTCTGGGAAGAATTCTCCTATCTCCAAAGCAACATTGCAGCAACAAAAGGTAATGTAGAAATTACATTTTGCAAAAGCATGTGTAGCGCGCCACAGGATAACACACACGTGTTGAGTACGACGGAACTTAATTTCTTAATCTTCGTTTCATACAACATTGTAGAACTCCTTGTAAGTTCCTAAGTTCCGTGAAAACTACAATAAATAACAAACTTTAAAATATTTTGTGTTCTAGAGAGCATTAATTACATAAAACTGGATACAAGTTTGACTGAATACAGCAAAGGAAATACATGTAAACAAAGCACTTAACTAAATATAACTTTCACAAGATTACAATTCACAGCGTACATAGCAAGCCTAATTAATTGTAATCTTAGAAACTCTTTTATGAGGTATACAGTTACCGATAATAATTAAAATATAGTTACACATACCTCTTTCCACGTTCCTGTGGGTAGCTAAAACTTTCTTATTTCTTATACATGCTTAGCACCACTTGCTCAGATGGTGACTTTACAAGCGCTGACTTTGGCCCAACTACAAAACTGCTTGCGGGAACAAAAGGGTGAATCATCAATTTCCATGCATCAACGGTTCCACACCCTATAACATGACAACTAAAACCAGTCAACAGGTAATTAACCGCTGGCCAACCAGAACAGAGACCGTGACAAGCTTCCTACTTTCCACAATCAACAACAACAAGTGACCCGGCACAACAAGTCAACCGGTACAAATTATGGCCTTGACCATCTCACATGTGCCTGCCGTTACAGCATGGAATACTCTAAAAGCCTAGACACCATATGGAAGTCATCACTATCGATTAATCTGAAAAGAAACTTCTTTGGAGGAACAGTGGAATCAGTTCTAGTGGATCACCTTTGTGGACTCGGACAAAACTACAAGAAAAAGCTATTTCTTGATAGTTATGATGGAATAGTTAAAGCAGTTCTAAACGTGTCTTCGATGGAACACCCTACCAAAAAGTTATATGTCAAGTTATATCACTTATTAGTGTAAGAATAAGTGCCAGGAGACTAAGAATTGCTGGGCACTGTTACAGGAGCAACAATGAGCTGGGAAATGAAGTTGTGCTTTCGTGGCCTGTGCATGGAGGGAGAACACGTGACAAACCATCAGAAACATTTGTTGACAAAGTAACGGAGGATAATGGCTGTGATCCAAAAGTTTTAGCAACATTAATAATTAACAGAAACCAAAGATTACAATGCGCCAAAAATGCATCTTGGATATGGCATCAAAATACTTCAAACGATAAAATCAAATTAGATTTCATACTTTTATTGTACACTATTAAAAATTCTTTCATCCTAAGACAGTCATGTATGCCTAATAGTTTCAATCAAAAGGTCTAATTTACTTCCTAATAATGGGTAGGTTCAATACAGATGTTGATTTCACCACTACCATGCCTTCTTGTGTAAGCACAAACAACTTTGGCTCAGAATAGTGACATAACAGGGTAAGGTTAAAGTATATGAACTCTAAAAGCTTTCGAGTTCCCTATGTTCCTAGGTAGAAAAAGCTGATAAAGGTATTTAAAACATAAATACAATAAATTATAGGGTACAGATTGTCTATCTTTCCGGCACCAACAGGTATACTGGAGGAAGTTATACTCCTGGAAAGATATCCAGTTTAAACAAGTCAAAGAGTAGGTATCTAAGCAAACGTTCATAAGTCACATGACTCCAGACATGGCTGCAATAGATCGTTTGCAGGCCATATATCTATTTGCACTGTTTGTTATGTTCATTTTTATGTAGAGACATATAATTGAGAGACGAGTGGGGAAAAAGCTTTATGGCTTCCATGGACACTTGCTCTTCAAACTGCTTTTTGCACCCATGTTTTCAAACATCAACCGTTTGTACAACTCAGCCTTACAGTTCACTAACGGATGCTTCCTCCGTTTTATCCGAGCCACAAGTCTCTCTCGTCTTTCTCCCTTTTCCTTTCTGTCTGTTTGTTTCTTTGCCTCTTTCCCATCTCTCTCCTTTTCTTTCGCCCTCTCTCTCTCTCTCTCTCTCTCTCTCTCTATATATATATATATATATATATATATATATATAAAGCTTTTGATTCGGTTATCCGTATTAAAGTGCTCAATACATAAATGCAGGGCGTAATATAAGATATGATAAGTTGGAAAGAATCAAAACTGTGTATTTTTTTTTATTCTTTCCAACTTATCATATCTTATATATATATATATATATATATATATATATATCATATAAATGGCTCCTTACTTTCTATACTTTTTAATTCATTGTTCACCTGTCACCTGGGAATCTCGATTGATTGTATATGGTCAAATCATATCTGTCAATTTTTTTCCATACCCCAGAGTTGGAGTTTTTTATTCGATTTTCCTTACTTAATCAGGAATTACTGGTAGGCGTTTCATTTTAAAAGCTTTTCATCTACTGTTCTTTTTTTAATTCTGTATTTCGAGTTTTGTTCGTCAATTTTTGAGGAACAAACAAACCAATATTACCTCTCGATTTTGTAAAATACTCTTACAAAGTTTGTATTTTGTTAAGTCTTGTTCCCGAATCAATTATTATGGCATCCTGACTCTTTCTATCTTCAATATACAAATTATTAATGTTTTCGTTTTCAGTATAAAGCACAAGAATTTTGTCTTTAGCCTTTACACATTATGATCCTCATTACTTACAGTATCAGTGCATTAGTATATGTGTATTAGTATATTCTTAACGATGTTATGTATGTTGCAGATGTGAGCTGACCATTGTGTCTTACGAAACTTTACTGAATCATCGCTGTCTCCAACGCTGTTTTGTTGGATATGAGCTGCTAGGTACAAAGAGAGATTTTCTCTTGGTTTGGATTCTCTTTATGACCCTATTATTTCGCAGTTCTAATCTGCTAATAGTGCGAGAACCATTCACCAGTTAATAGACAAGCTCCTTTTGAAAGCGGCAGTTGTGACCAGTGTGACCAGTCCATCAAAGCTTTTTTTGGTCAAAAATTTTGTACTAGTCTGGGAGGGGTACCTTTACCGGGAGTGATATATGAAATAATGTCATCACATGATCCTCAGAATATAAGTTGATAAGTAGTAAAACCAGTCTTATATGGTAAAATGTTGGGAAATCCTCAAGAAGGTAAAAGCACTATTTTTAAAAATTAGCAACTGGCTAGCATTTGCAATTTTCAAATTATAGAATCATTAAATCCGAAAATAATCGTTAAAGAGAGGTCCTGGTTTATGCAACGAATAATAGAAATTACTGGGGATTCAACTTCGTTATGACTACACCTCTGTTAAATGCCACCAGATGATTCAAAGTAAGTTGTAAGGAAATTACATGATGCATTATCAACAGAATAAATAATTAACAGAATATCTGGTGATTTAAGGGTCAATAGGTTAGGATGAAAACCTGAAAATGCCTCTGTAGAGAAAATCTGGAAAAGTGAGCCTGGAAACATTTTTCACTTCTCAATTTTGATTCAAACGTGAGAAGAATCAAAGGTAGAGAGTATTGCATATACTTGATAAGAGAGGTTACATCAAACAATTGACAGAGGGGTGTTTTCAAGCTAATTTGTCATACACCAAACAAGCACTGATCATAATAACTCAACCCTCACTTTCAATCTCTTCGGGCATGGTTGAATAAGATAAAATGTAAAGGTTTAACGTCATTGTTTGTGTCTTTAGCGAATTATGAAATGGATTAACATAGAATAAATACTCAATGAGATCAAGATTAAGAAATTACTTTCGTTGTCTGATCAAGACGCCTTACCTTTTGTCAGTACTAATCTAAAAGGTTAAGACTCTATGCAGAGCTTACCTCACATGCCAGGCAAATGCAAAGTTAATTCTGTCTGGTATCAATCAATTCTTAAACAGCATTAAAACAGAGATTTATAGTTTGACTACAGGATTAAATAGAAAAATAAAAAGCAATGAACGTCTTTGGAAGTTGTAGAGACTATTAATCTGAATTAGTGCTAAATAATAGTAATGTTGGTTTACACATATGAGGCCAATGAAAATTTGCTGAATTTAATACACAGTAAGGAAAATAGTTTCAATTAAACATAGTGAAAATTGGTATTTAAAGAATGCAAAATCAATTAGAATTTGTAGGCGTAGGTTTCAGAAAACACGACTATATTGAAAATGTGCACTAAAATACCTTGCTACCTTCTACCTAATTTCTAATGTATAGGTTATGAAATAAAATATATGCATTTAAATACGGGCTTTGAGTATATTCTGTGATTCACTGTTAACGTACTACAACCATTAGAAATCCAATTAAGCTTCCATTCTTAACAGAATTATAAAATCTTTTAACAAGTACATAACGGAGGGAAGAGCTGCATTCAACTGGCTCATATATAAGACTGGTTAATTTTGATCTTTATATTTAATAATAATCGTGCCGTTTTAAAACATTTCATTGCCCACAAGTAATATTTTCTGGAAAGGAAAATGTTTCTGAACATCAGGAATAAAAAATATTACGATTTGTTATATTATATATAAATATTATATATATTATTATATATATGTATATATATTATATATTATTATATATAAAAAGTAATTATATATATGTATATCAACATATATATATATATTAAAAAACCTGACATTGTACATGTACTCATAAACATACCTATGCCAAAGTCTACAACAATCTTCTTTAGATATTTTTGGGGGTTTAATAGTTCTAAGGTTAGAAAACTTGGTAAAATATGTAGTCTTGGGGTGTTAATAAACTGAGAGATTAATATATCAGCTGATGTTTTTGAATTGGGAGTGTCAGTAGTCTGGTGATCAAATTTTGAATAATGAACTTAAACGTCCCCTGTGTTTAGCCGCTAAGATTCCTCTGAGAAGCAACACACCACCCGATTGGAGAAAATCTCCCACACATCATGCTTTGCAGCCTCAACCGTTTCCGTAGTGGAGCTGGGAAATTTAGGGAGATACTACACAAGATAGGACAAACAGATTTATCCTTCTGTGGTCGTTGTCACAATGAGACAGAAACAACTGACCACCTCCTGCGATGTGCTGGTTTCATGGGCAGCGACCTCTTTGTGTTAGAAGAATAATTACATACGTTGATGGAAACAAGTGTGTAACGCATACAAAAGAAGAAGAAGCAGCCACTAGACCACTACTGCATTAAGTGTAGTGCAGTAGTGGTCGAGTGGTTAAATCAACAGATTATTAAGCAAGAGTTATGCGATTCGAATCCCGGCCACTCCCCTGTAGGTGCTACGCCCAATTTGCTTCTCCGTTATAAGTGGCATACAACTGAGTTTGGGCATGTTTTAAGACACTGAATGGGGAAAGGAAAGAAATCAACAGATTGAAAGATTAAAAAGTACAAACAAAGAAAAAAGACAAGCAAGCCTCTGTACTCAAGTAGCTTGAAGTCTTTCTTGGGGTGTGAAAAACCTAAAATATTTATAGTACAATGCAGTAGATAATGTAACCACGGAAACAATGGTGTTTCCATGGTTACTTTATGGATACATAAGTTGAAGAATGTTAAAATGAGACTAAAAACACTTGGATAAATTATGAAAATTACATTGCAGATTCTCTTTGCATTTATGTCCAATAGTCTTCAAGTGATTTTTGAACTTTTCTCAAACTGTTCCATCCAGTCCAAGTTGTATTTTTGCTGCTTCCAATGTCCTTTACTGGATTAATATTGTACAAAATGCAGTTTCATGCTGGAGACGTGTTTGATAGAAGCGTCCGATCTGTGTGGATTATGTGAGAACTGACACTGTTTGATACGACTTCAGTTATGTTAGAACTTCAACATAGACCATTGTACATTGTTGTATCCTTGAGGGTATGTGGTACTGATTCTGTGCCTGCTACTGCAATACATCATAAGCAGACGTTCACCTACAAAGTCGAGACCCATGACGACGGTGCAGAATGCTCGTTACAGTTCTAAGAGGAGACTTTTTAAACTTGTTGTGAGACGTGATACGTCTAAAACACCAGGCAAAATGCTAAAATGCCTTTTGCGCTCTGGGTCATTATGGTCTTTTGCTGGCTTATTAACTACAGCGTTGTTTGCTTGTACTATCGGGCAAACCTTTTAGTACAAGTATCAAATATGCCACTTCTGCTGATAAAACTGAATTTGTTTCTAAAGTTGGCCAATACTACAGTTGGATGTTTCGTTGCATCTTGTCTTGCCTTAAGCTTTCTTCACAAATTTTACACGACAAATAATTTGTGCTAATTTGTACCTGCTTTCTTGGTATCATTTTAATTTTTGAACTGGAGCTAAAACACTGCTGAAATACTCATTTAAAAGTATATCCTCTAAATTTGTAGTAATGGGACTACTGTTAGAATAAACTTATTTAACAACACTTCCTTGTAGGCTTCAAGGAAAAAATTATTTTTACGACAAACTCAGTTGATGGAATTTTCTTGTATGCTTGATTTTACTTTGATTTTACTTTTATGAGAAGCTCCCTTTATAGCATATTCTAGTTGGCTTGTTGAAATGGCTTCACTTTTGGCACAAGGTCATTTACTTGCATATTCTTGCAGTCTATGGGAGCGATTGCTGTTAGTATTGTTCATCTGTTGTTGTTATGGATTGCCACGTCAGCTTTTATGAAAGAACGAGTGTTGGATATGAACGATAGGGATTGGGGATCATGGATGACAAATTGAGGGTTACATGCCCATAAGTTAATGCGGAAATAAATTGCCGTCCTTTAATGTCCTTATTAGAAAGTCTGATTTGGAAATGTTCTTCCAAGTTATTGTGACTGCCTTCGATTTCTTTTTAGGAATTCAAGACTATCATATGACCCTTTCAGTGTAACAGGTAAATAAAAATATCATTGTGCGGATTAGTGTAACTTATCAGGGTTAAGTGTGACTGTAGCCGTAGCATATCGGTTAGTGCGGCTGCGGTTTAACCTGAGGTATCCGAGTTTGTTAGCTGGAGAGCGTTAAGTATTTCAAAGATTAGTGTTGCTTGTCGTTAAAAAAAAGCATCCAGGCATGAAATTCCTTATTGCGGAATTTCACTAAAGCTCTCACTAGCGGGGCCTTCAGATTCAATTTTTTCTTTCGCTACCTCCAGTAGCTTATGCTCAATATGTCAGTATGCACAGACCTGTTTTTAATAGCAATTCTATTGCTAATAAAAACAACAGATCTGTCAACTATTGCTGATACCTACAGAAATTGATACCATAATCTACGTAATTGATTTAACTCAGTAGGTACATTTATATTGTTTCAATGTGAAATTACCGGTTTTCCTCTGGATCCATACATATTAACTACGGTACCGCCCTACTTCAGTATTGTATGTTACACTGTCACAATTATCATTTGGAAATCCAAAGAAACGAATTTTCATAACCAGGGTGGTAAACTGATTATATCTTGTTTTCCTTTTATTTCTTCATTGG
Source organism: Morbakka virulenta (assembly GCA_003991215.1). Lineage (NCBI taxonomy): Eukaryota > Metazoa > Cnidaria > Cubozoa > Carybdeida > Carukiidae > Morbakka > Morbakka virulenta. The sequence continues at coordinate 1,600,341 of RDPX01000114.1, read as the reverse complement.
GGTTGCTTTTCCTAAAGCCAGAAGCCAAGCATAAGAAACTTCTATTTCCACACCGCCCTATCTTCCACCTCCGTCTCCTTGGCTGCTCTTAATTCCAACCTTTTAAGACAGCAAGACTCCATTATTGTTTGAATTACTTGATTTCTATCCCTTACAGGTGGTTTTCAGATATTCTTCAACCATCTTAATCTCGTTTTTCTAACCTTTTCACCAATACATGTTATTCCAACGTCCTTTCTGAATTCTTCAAATATCAGTTTTTGGAAAGCGTAAAATGCACAACTGGCTCAGATGGATTAGAAAACAAAAATATCAAACAACAGATGAATGGTGCTAAAACGGAAAAAACATTGTGATGCACAGTAGTAGAGACTGAAAATCATAATCAAATTACCAGGAAGCTAAGAATGCATGCTTTTCTTCTTATATTCTTTGACTATTCGTACCAGAGGATATATTACTGGCTTTTAGCAAAAACTGGCCTACTACTACACTATAGAGGTACGAAGAATGTAGTTCTCGTCTGCAGTTACATGGATCATTGTAAAATATGAATAAATGTGAGTCTATATCTCAGTAAAAATACAAAGGTCAATGTAACCCCAGGAACTGATAATACATTCCTGAGGAGTATTAATTTTTCACCTTAAAATCAGTAAGAATCTACGAGATATACCTGCAAAAGTTCAATACGACCACTATTTAACCTTCTTTTCTAAATACCTAATTTGAAGTACCGTATACCCTACTGAAATAACTCGTGAGGGACGTTGGATACGATTTTGAAGCACATTGAAACAAGATTTTGGACTCTATATTCAAATATCTCGGAACACTCAACGCTAGTTTAAGAGTGTGTATCTTCGGGGCAGAGTACGTTTTCCAGCAACTTGTTTACTCCCTTTTAATTATGCTAGAAATTAAAACTACGCTTGTACAGTGCCCACGGACAAGACTTGGGGAATACCAACAACAATTCATCTAGGCAAAACAAATATATATAATTAGAGGTACTGAGCGCAAGTCAAGAAATGTCCAATAGCCAATACACATAATCAACAAAAATCGCTCACAATAACTACCTGCTTGCGGAGGTAATTTTGAAGAAAGCTAGCAAAAAAACTTTTTTAGCCAATAACAGCTAATAAGTAGTATAGGCTTTAATAAACCAGTTTTGTATAACTTTTGGCCACTGGTTTGTGGTCTAGCAATAACCTTTGATATTCTAACAGCACGATAACTTGGCAAGGCTGACAACTTTTCCAACTATTGGTAACAAAGGCAATTTTCAAAGAAAAGTTTGAGATGGCATTACAGCAAACGAACCAGATATCCACTGGCTTGAAACGACAAAATGAGGTTGTTGAGATGACTAGAAAGGTCTCCTATGAAGTAGAGACCACATAGATATTGTGGGCCTGTTGACTCTTTTACGGCTTTTCCCCTGCTTTTAACAAAATTGTCAATTTCAACCCTCAAAAAATAAATTATCTTCAATACTTTTTTTCTTGGCTATGGCATGTTGAAAAAACACACGACAGCACGATAATTTAAATGCAGCTCTCTTAAAAACTCTTTGAATGATCTGTAGCAAGGGATCCTAAATACAATGCAATTAATCACTTATAACAATGTATAACAAAGTATAACAATGGCGTTATTTAATATTGTAGGAACGTTGCGAGTAAAAATATGTGAGCATCGAAGACACGAGTGTGCCTTCCACTTGCATAATAAAGAAGCAAGAAAAAAACCCTGAAACTAAATAGATCTGCATAACTACCACCAACCAGTTTACCTTGTAAACACCAGAACTTAGGGCAGGCCTTCAGAGCACTGTGCAAAAGTACGGTCATTATCGTCCAGTGCTCCAAAACCAGACCAAGACCAGAACCAGTCATGCAGGATAATTAGTAGAATATTAATATCGGCTCTATTACCTGCGTTACAAAGAGAAGCCAGGATTGCACTACTCCCTGTCCTACGGGAAATCACGGAAAAATTCAATGTCCAGAGAAATAAACGGGTTCGGGCACCCACTCCACAACAGACAGGAAATATGGCAGATCTATGTCTGAGACGAATTATACAACGGTAGAGGAACTAAACCTGAGTTCAGTAGCAGCGTACCTTCTAAAGAAAGAGGGAGCGATCAGTGGCCACTTAAAAAAACTTCACCAAGTATCATTGAAAGCCTGTCAAGAAAAACCTAACCTCTAGTAAGGAGTGTGTTACTCTAAACTGGATAAGAGTAGTAGTTAGCCAGACTAAAGATAACTGTCAGAATTGGGGATTCATCACCAGCCCTAGATGCTTTCGAGATACAGTAAACGAGACATTTGAACATATATTAAGGGTGCCTGTTGAGCTCTTCAACAAAGACGTTAAGGAAGGAAATAGCACTGCCCAAGAACGGGTTTGGCATTGGCCCGATACGATATGAAGACTACTATATTCATTGCTTCTCTCAAAGCAAAACTTTACACACAAGCTTTCCTGGTGTGGGATGCACTGATAGTTTATGAATTAGGTGTTTCCTGTCGCTTCATTATCAGTCTTCGGTAATGTGGTCCAACCTGAGTGCTTCTTACCCACTGGAAGAACACCACCAGTTCTAATTGCGGACAGCATCAATATCAAATAAAGATTTTGACATAGTATTTGTAACCGCAAAAAATACATCACACGACACCATTGTTTCTTCCTGCGAAACAATTGACATTTCCTGGATTATATCAGAGCTTTCATCACCACCTCTAATAAAAGTCGTTAACCCCACAACGTCAGTGAAGTTTGTACACTCATCGATGGCAATGGAATAATGCGTAAATAAAGAGCATCGACCTTCCAACTGTACTGTCACATTTTCAGCCAGTTTACCAATTCTTCTGATGAGTTGCCGTGACAATCTCAGCTACTTAAATATTAAAGCTATTTCGGAACACTTAATTTTCACAAGAGAATTCGAATTTCTTTTGTGAATTCATCAGCAGCATACGACATGCTTTCTTAGCGAAGATAGTTGCTTGGAGAATCTTCATTTGAATTTGTAAAGTGCTTCTGTAGAGAACCCAATTCCATACAGCACCTGCTATCTTGTCACCTCCACGTTTATAAGTGAATTTTTCAACTTCTGTAACATGGCGCCTTCCGTAATGGCGAAGAATATTAAAATCTTTACAAAGAGTGATATTTTTATTACGAATAAGACTAGCTGACCTGCTGCTGAATGCAATCTACAAAAATACTGTTCCGTCCACAAGTCACTGGATGATCCATTTTCGTTGACCAACTTGTGTTTGTTTTCAGGAGACATGCTTAAAACCAAGATAAATCACGATTCAAATATCTGTCTACCAATGCAGATTGTAAAGAAACTCAAAACAACCAACTTGTAGACAACACGTTAAATGTGTAGACGTAGAAACAAAGCTATGCCCTTGGCAATACTGAAAAGTCCAATCAATATCCTCACGAAAATAGTGACCCCAACAAAGCACGTGCACACACTAATAACTGTGGAGTCAAGTGAAATTATTCAATAATGATGCACGGGTCTCGCACACAAATTAAAAGAAATCATAAAAATAGACTGCACGGGCTGCACAAAAGGATTTCATAGACACCGGCTTGGCCTCCCCTGTTCTCTACCATCCTGATTTAATCCACGTTTCTTTGGGCTCATCACATGGGTCACATATCATAGGTATGACTATCGACTACCCAACTGAGGTACACGAAAACATAATCGAGGTGCCATAAGAAATGTTTGTTAATAACTGTCTAACGCCAATGGTTGTACCTACTATCCAACCCTGTAAAGTAAAAATACACAAGTTCCTCCGCACAAAAAAGTGTGGTTCCGTATTGGACGAACATATTTTACTTTACATCAAGCAACAATAGAACAAGAGCAAGTCAGTAAAGTCAGAGATAGAAACTCTTTGCCAGGCACGCCATCCCATTCTTAAAATGTTCCAGATGAGGCTTTCAGCACTGACATACTGCAAGGATTTCCTTTGTTTTGACTGAAATACAAAGGAGCAAATTTTTAAGACCTATCATAATCGGCTCTTCATATGGCACGAAGTCGACTGCATACCAAGAATGTTTTATCCTTGTGTCATATCCATGTCATGAGCTGTGTGGGTTCAGAGCTTCACAGCCATATTTTCATATGGAAGTAGACATGGAGGAAACGGGAGGATTTTTTCGTTAATATAACTCAGGAATTAAACTGCATTGCTATTTTGCAAAAGTAATGGATCTTTAATGTGCTATAAATCAAACGTCTGGAGGGGAAAAAATGGAAAAATACAACAACGATATCTGGGACGTGGCTAAAATGAGAAGGCATGCGTATTCCTATTTCCCACTTTTATTGAAAACAAATACTACAAATTACAGGAAATACGGTATTTGAAATGAGCCGGAGGGTCTTACTAGCGCCAGTGTACGTAAGTGAAACACATAGCGTACATGTTATTGTTCTTGTGCTCTGTGCCAGTCTGAAAAAAACCTTCTCTAAAAAAGAACCAAACAACAAATAACTTATAAGCAAACCAAGTTAAACTGATAGCTCTGTCAGTTATTACTAATTCCACTGTTCTCTTAATAGTTTCCTTAATAGTGGTATCGTAGCAGAAGAACGTAATTGCATCAAATAAATTGAATCGTTCTGAAGTAAGCTAGTGTCAGTCTTGATAACTATTGAGTAACATACTGTGAGAAAGGCAAGTCATTATTGGAATAATACCTTATTGGGGTGTGTTTTTAATTAAACATTTAGGTTTCCGAAAGAACTAGGTACGAACTGAACCCTGCATCAGTTCGTACTTAAGTATCTGGAGACCTTTACTTGGAGGTATCTGGAAAATAAAATTCTTGCAGTGGCAGATACTTATACCACAGGATGATTTTTTATAACCCCATACTAACACAGATATCAGAAAATTACTTTAACCGAGGTGATTTGGAAAGCGCAGCCTTTATTTAGGTCTTTATACCAGGTTAATTCCTTCCACTTCATTAACTTTATTATAAAAAAAACAAGGGTAACACTCTTAGTAAATGATTACGACAAATGAATTTCACGTCTTCATTTTCTTTCGATTTAAATGGGTGGGGGATTATAACTGGATTGATTAAACAAAATCTTTAACAATTTGTCCTGCATTACGAACAAAGACGGGAAGTAAAAAAAATGATATTTACGTCTTAAAGCGTAAGGGGTGTATGCTAAGGTGCATGCCATGCATTTCAGTTGGGATGTTATCCAGTTAAGAAATCATAGAGATAGCGCCAAAGAAAAACCAACAGGCGTTCATATTCAAGGATCTTTTGTAGTATCGGTTATAATACATTGCTTCACAAATTATATACAAAATGAATTTTGAAATTAAAAGTGGTAATGCAGTCAGGAGTGACTGTCAATAAATCTGGTTTTGAGTTTATATGCAGTATATAAAGATATATACTACGTATAAATTCCTCACTGCGGGTAGAAAGAGGCTCTAAGTTCAGTACCTTCATGTATGCATAGAAGATGAAAAGAAAGTACCCCAACAAATTTTCACTCCAGGGTTCCAATTAAAATCTAACATTACTTCCATGATTTCCAAATCAAAATGTAAACTTTAAAAGTACAAACAGCAAATTAGGTATTCAGTGAAGATCTTAATTCTCGAGATATGTATGTGGCCAGGAACAAATTTACAATCCTACCAATAACTGACCGATCCAGCGTGTATAACCTAGCAAGTTTGTCAAACGACAATTTAACTTAAAACACGGCATATTGATTCATAAACTAACTCATTTAATCTCCAAAAACTATGCTGTATCATATAAAAACTTATCTGTTAAAATGTTAAAAAAACTCTACGGCGTAATCTGAACAATAGATGTGTACCCAACTGATTTGAAAAAACAAGTCGTCTTCTCCACACACTACCTTCACTATTCTTTAGGTCTTTAGGTGCAGGAAAATTTGGCATCACGCCATAACCACAACACCGATATCTCTTTTGTGATGCTTGAAACCGTTCTCTATCACTTGTTATACTCACCTGTGTGGGTAGTACTGCTGATTACTTTGCCTTTTCTTAACAAGAAACTTATATCCGTATTTTATGTCAGCTCGAGTATTTCTTTGTTACGCCCCCCCAAAATGGCTACCAAAATATTCAGTGAGGCTATCCTTCCGGTTCCACAACATCCAATTTTTAAGTGGCCATTCATTAACTGGATGTTTTCGGAAAGACTTGCGACTTCAGAAAAACCATCCAGTAGCTCTGCGGCTAGCTCTTCAAACCCTCCCTTTTTTTGTGAAAAACATCAGTCTAGTCAGTAGAATGCCTTTACTTATCTTTCGTTGCACTTCCATGAAGGTGCGAGTCTCTTAATGCATTGGTATTTGCAGCAGGTTCAACTTCGGAAATAATGTCTGGATTTGCTAAGAATAAAAATTTCAATCCACAAACCTAAAAACCAAAGGTTAAACATTGTTAGACAGTTAGACATTGATTGTAATATGACAGAAAACCCCTTAAAAATTAAAATATACCAATTAAAATTCTTACAATTTATCATACGTTCTCTTCCTCGTCCAGATACTAAAGTGCTTTTGCAAGAAACAATCATTTTTCTCTTGCTGGGGCCGATTACTAGCCTGTATCTTTCGCAAGTAATTACAAGGCCTAATGTGATGGCCCTTAATCTCACAGCCATGCTCTGCTAATAAATGATCTGTTGTAAGTGTTTGAGGGTAATTCGACAGGTGATCTGTGCAGTTCAGCATAGTAAAAGTTTAAAAAATGTAACAAACTAACGTCTCATACCTTTGGTGCTACAACTGAGGGAAACAGTACTCAAGACCCACCCAAGGCCAAGTGATTACTTAGAAAGATTTCCATTCAATTACACAAACACAAATATACATGAGTGTGTTTGCATGTGGGGAATGTATATTTCCACACCTAAACTTTGAAGGGTGTTTCCATTTTTCAGACTAGATAGCATTTATTGCTTCAGTAGTTTTAAGCAATTTTTACACTTCTTATCTGGGAAACATTTACGTGTTTATGACCCTTCTTTGTCTATCTAGTTTATTATAGTACCTGTTTGACACGTTTCACCAGAAAGTGATTTTCTAAATTCACTTCTGTGCTGCATCTCTTCTGTTTCACTCGATTTTCTCATACTGTCATTATGTGAGCTAACATCACATTGGTAGTATTAGGAAAAGGGATACAAAGTACTGACTAGGAAACAAATTTGACGAGACCTCGGTGCATAGAATACACAGCCACTGCGTCCAATATCGGGTCCTAAGCGAGAATAAAAGAAGATATTTGTTGTTCTTCTAGGCGTCAGACTTTACCCGAAAATCAAACAATCCTGTCGGATGTCACAAAAACATGTCCTATTTCTCCTTGGGGCCAGGCTACCCATCCCTACAGCGTGCTCATACATAGATTACGTTTGAGAATGGCATGCAAAAGCAAATTTTAGTCAGCCACAAGCGGCAAGGAACCCGAGTCGATAACAAATGAAATTGAAATTGCACGTTTAAGAAGTGACAACACCCGAAATGTAGTTGAAATAGTCCTCGACCAAGAAATAAAATATAAAATCTTGCAGCAGCGGCTCTCCTTCTGGAATCCAAATTTCGGTGCCTTGAAAAAATTCTGGGGCCAAGACAGACAATTGACTTTGCGTTATTTTCCAGGAAGGCATGAATTTCTGTAGTGGTGTAAGGAGTCGAAAAAAGTTGATATAAATTGAGAAAATATGTGATATGAACACAGTTCGCAAGCGAAGGACCCATTACAAGTAAATTACAAAGATATTTTCCTGAATAATCTGCGCAGGTTTTCTTTGCGATTATTGTGTGTGGTGGGTAGAAAAAAGTGCCTTACAATTTGAGGGCACAAAGTTGCGAAAACTGCCTTACTGGTTAGACAAGCATCATGCCAAGTAGCCACTTTCAAGCTTGCACTATGATGATAGCATAGCAAAACTGATATGTTCAGAAGAAATCTAAAATTAAGTCCGAAGGATCTACACATGCTTACAATAAATACAAAATGTCAAGGTTTATTAGAACTTCCGTATGTAATAAAATTTTAGAGAGCTAAGAAGATAAAGATAAAAAACCGAACAAAAACATGAGATAAATCATTAAATAAATACCAAATTATTAAAATTATAAATTGAAAAATATGTGGCAACTATTGGTGACGATGAGAGCTGGAAGTTGACCGGTGCATTTTTTTCTGAGCAATTCCATCGAAATGTAAACAAATAAACAAAGACTACTGGCGGGCTTCGCAGATCTAGACAAAAATATTACGAGATACCCCAGCGATACACTTATTAACTGCTACAAAAACGTCTGACAGATCTCGTGTCAACGGGTCGATATATTCAAATAGAATTATATAGTACGATTAATTTTGCTGCATGATTTTTTGCTCAAAATACTGGTCATAGAATAAAAAATTAACAATTTCATAAAATGCAACTGAGATAAGAATACAAGAATACAGGAATGAACAAAAATACTTAAAAAGCAGATAAAAATGATGAAGCATATCAGGCGAATGAGCAAGTGGTTATTTAAATTGATATAATGTGTTGTAAGCAACTTACACAAAAGCTGCTATTGCTGGATTTCATATCTTACCTAATCTCTCCTCTTGAGGCCTTCAACATAGCACTTACAATGTATGGAGGAGGAAGTGACGAAAAATTGTACGTTACCGAATGAGGGGAAGGAGAGATGTCAACAGTGTTTGTACATACGCAACCTTCCCAAAACACAACCCACTATTTATTTTAACCGCAGCAGGTATTTGTGGGCTTAAACAATCACGGAAACATGAGAATTCCTTTTAGGAAAAGGCCAAAATGCGAGACACTCCTCCTTTTCTGAACGGTTAAGGTGAGTCATGTTCATAACAACTAACCTTCTACTTTTGACAACAATCAAAGTCACACAATGTAAGAAATTTGAGTCAGGCAACCCCAAAAAACCAACAGATCGACCGCGGTTTAATGACATATTTTTTTCTCAACACGAAAACGAGGCTTGTATGAGATAGTTCTGAGCAATATGTCGTCCACTTGGTGAGAAGGCGCAAAATGAAGTGAAACACTACAATATACGAATCAATTTTTGCTTGAAAATATTGAATTAGGGTTGAAACTGTTGTGGAACACGAAGTTGATTGTTTTAGTGAAGAAGATTGAGAAAAATGCCTAGAATAGCCGTCAATATTTATTATATCCATGTGATGACTCTCCTGCTTGAAATAGCAGCCCACAGCATTAAGCAGTATGGTTCAGCATAGGTAGCATGTACCAGCCAATCAAAAAATGGAGAGTTCCATCAAAATCATCTTGTAATGATCCCCTGTCGGTGATTGAATCTGTTGTACGAAAATCAAATCGATCCACACCTTGACAAAAGCTCTTCTTAGGATTTTTAAACTCGAGTAAAAACACTATAAGAGCATTTCAAGGATAAAAATAAACTTATAGGAATCGCATCTAGCGTACCACCAATTTATTCAGATATGTCATCGACTATGGAAGCTTTTTGCTTGCAACGTATTGACGGGCCTGTTTGCTTAAATGAATCTAGAATAGTATTTAAAACGTTGTTATGAGTCACCCAAATCCATCTTGATAATGTGGATTTAGGATGCCTAAAAATCTAAAAATTGAAATACATTGTTGTAATGTATTTAAATCCATTTTAGAGCAACTGATCCTTGCCACAGTTTAGGCTTTGGCCCATGCTTTATACTTTGAGCTTAAATAGAAAGAAAATATTTTTTTATATTTTCATACTATTTCATATTTTTTCAATCATTGGTGGGATTAAAGGTATAAGAGTAAAATGTTATAAAATCGTCAAGATGTAAGCCAGTGGAGGATTTGAATAGCTTGGTTTCTTTGATATATTTTCAACGTCGTATGTTTGTTCAGATTTTTTCCTCTTATTTATATTATTATTATTGTATTTATATTATTTTTATTATTTATATTTNAATGCATCGACTATGGAAGCTTTTTGCTTGCAACGTATTGACGGGCCTGTTTGCTTAAATGAATCTAGAATAGTATTTAAAACGTTGTTATGAGTCCCATAAAGATACGGATCCTAATGAAAAAAAAAGAATATCACCCAAATCCATCTTGATAATGTGGATTTAGGATGCCTAAAAATCTAAAAATTGAAATACATTGTTGTAATGTATTTAAATCCATTTTGGAGCCAAGATAAAAATAGGAACAACTGATCCTTGCCACAGTTTAGGCTTTGGCCCATGCTTTATACTTTGAGCTTAAATAGAAAGAAAATATTTTTTTATATTTTCATACTATTTCATATTTTTTCAATCATTGGTGGGATTAAAGGTATAAGAGTAAAATGTTATAAAATCGTCAAGATGTAAGCCAGTGGAGGATTTGAATAGCTTGGTTTCTTTGATATATTTTCAACGTCGTATGTTTGTTCAGATTTTTTCCTCTTATTTATATTATTATTATTGTATTTATATTATTTTTATTATTTATATTTTATTTTTTACCCTCGATTGGCTTTTAGCCTTGATGTGTGGTGACTCATTAGTATTTTAAAAAATTCCATTTTGTAAGAGTTCATTGTTGCAGTTTCTCATGTAAGAATTTGTTTCATTCTTAGGCTTCCTGTTATAATTTTGCTTGTTGTTCGTTAAATTGACCAAATCCGTAACTCTGTTGGGTACGTTGTGCTGACGTGTTAAATGAGAAACATCAACATTTGTGGTTTCCTCGTAATCTTTTTGAATAAAAATTCTAAGAGCAGGTGGTTTTCTTTTTATCTCTGGTACTTTTTTTATATGACGAATTATGGAAAGAACGGAAACACATTTTAAGTTTTCTTACCACGATCCAAAGATACCTTCACCTCTTCTCGTGAAAAACAAATTTGACAAACAAGAGCTGAGTTTATATTAAAACTGTCCTTTCCTCTTTTCCTTTACACTTGAGTCGCACAGTTTTGTCTTGAATGACTTTTTTGAAAACGAAAAGAGAAACAACACCAGGGCATACTTCTTCACCATTATCAGGTTAATACTGTGCAAATAAAAACAGAAAGATGGATTTAATGTTTTAACAGTCCAATTTTAAACTATGTGGAACTGAATAAATCCCATCATATTTTCACGTGAAAGCAACCTTACAAAACACATTGGCTTTAAAGGGGTGGTTGGCGTTTTTTGTTCCACAAAAACATCTACAAACGGTCAACAACCATCCTGTGCTTTTTGAGTAGTAAACAGTAAAGACAGATGGAGACTGTTTATCTTGAAGTTAGTGCTGTCTAAAATTGACCACACCAAGATAGGATAATATTGCAAGCAGGAGTCACACTGCTCCTGCGTGCAGTTTTGGGCTGACCACGAGCCTACAAATAGAACAAGCTCAAGGCCCTAAAAAACCGTTTAAACCCACAAAAAGATATTGTTGAATGCCGACCTAACATGACGAACGTGTGTTTTCTTTCTTACCTCAAAGGAAGAATTGTGCTTCAGCAACGCTTCTTTTCCCTTTAAAATGGGCTTTTCATCCACAAACACGGAACCCTTTCCACTATTAATCACGTGAAATCCAGCTTTGTCAAGGTGAATGATTCCCTGTTACCAAATCAAACAAAAATTCAAAATAAGCACAGATGTAAAAAGGTGCTTGATTTACTAATACAGCTACAATTACAGTGATTGAAATAATTTTGACTCCAAACAACATATATTTGGCAATTTGACCAAAAGTTGTAAAAAAAAAGTTTAAAAAGTTTCACTATTTTTTAAATTTCCAAAAACTAACCTGTCTTCTTGATACACGCATTGCTGGGCCTTCGAGTGAAAAGTCCATGTCTACAATGGAATCTGACGTATTTCTTCCAAACGTTACCTGGTAAAAAAATTAGAAAACTTTAGAAAATTTTTTAAATCAAAATAATCAACCTCAAAGCAAAAAAATATTCACAAATATCGGGTTATACCTATCAATTATCATACTACCATGTTGCTGCTTTACGAGCTACAACAATCAACCAACAAACAGGTCTTTGAATTTAGTAAAAGTCGTTCTAAGAAAAGCGAAGGAAAAGTTTTTGGGATTTACAAAAGTTCTGATTTGATTAAGCATCCGTGAACCATTACACTGGCTTATGAAGTTTTAAAGGTCAAGCATATGATAGGTGATTCTAGGGTAGCTTGCTATGTAAAATTTAAAAATCATACTCATATTTTCTAATCAGGTCAACTTTTTGAGATACCAGATTGTAAAAGAATTGTTATTAACGCCCTTTATTGCTACTTATTACCTTTAATTTTGGATTTAGACCTAAAAAACTTTAGAAAATAAAGTCCCAGTAAATCCCAGTAAGTTTCAGTTTGATATGTACGGGTGTAAGTAATATCTTGTTTCGTTCAACAGGAGAGCGAGACTGAATATTGAACGAACCAAGTTCCAACCCTTGTCTTGGCTGCCATTCTTGTCTGATATAATGTTGATCAGCAGCCCGACTGTTCCACAAACACAGAAAGCATGAATACTTTGTGTACCCGCCCTGTAGTCCAAAAACCAATCTAACAACCTTAAGATCTCCACAGATCAACCAACCATGGTCACAGCAGTTCAGAGCAGACAGCAACTGATCCATGTTGTCGTGTGTTTCTTTCATTTGCACAGGATGAGCAATTGGAACCGAAGAGTATTTGACAGCAAATTGTTCTCACAAAGACGAGAACCCAGAAGCTGTTTCGATTCTTTTGAGAGGTTTAGATTTCGTCTCAGGTCATTAAGATCTGCTTGTGTTAACGGCACTGGCCGGCCATTCTCTTCAGGCATATATTCTTCACTCTCTGTTCTGTTATATGTGTTATCAGATTCCGATTCAAAGCTAGATTATATTACAACATCTGGCTCGGGAACATAACACAATGCTTCTTCTTGCAATTGATTCCTTGAAGATTAGTCCTGCAAAAATAGCAGTTTATCACATAATCTTTACTCTCTCTCCACATTATAGGAACAGTGAATGGCATACTTTTCCTTTTTTTATTTCTCCAGTCACGCAAGTTCTCAACGTTTTACAGCTAACATGGAGTGCAAATGGTTTGTCCTGGTCTCCAAGCTTAACTCCAAAGTAAGCATGACATGTATTCTTCACAAAATCAGTTATTTATGCAAGGAAACCATGAAGAATCACATTATTACATATCTAACAGAACTTGTCGGATTGATTTGTACATTTGCGATCCATTCTCTCTTGGTCTAAAATACTAAATACAAACAATATATCTGTTCCTTGTCATTTCAAGTCACATTGACTGGAGTTCAGCTCTGCCAAACAATCAATGACCATTCAGGTAGAAAGAGAAAAAATTTCGGGTTCAGTTTCCTACAGGTAGGGGCAGGTGCAGTTTTGGTTTCAGAACGTTAAAGCCTGGTCATTGTTATTTGCATACTGCATTCCAACATTACATGAAATATTTGGCGGAAATTTGTTTTGAACAAGTATAAATCAAGCAAAGAAATCGTCTATGGGAGATTATAGCTCACACTTAAACTGAGGGCAGGTTTTCTAGACATGCACCTTAACCAATCGGGTACTGGTCGTTCTATAGACGGCATTACATTGGCACAAGGTAAGTAAAATTCCATTGTTAGATATTCCATTAAAACTTTTAAAAACCTAAGCCATAGTAGGTTTGATAGTAGGTTTGCTCAATACTAGTCAAACATATGTAAACGAAACCCAAGACCTCAGATCATATATTCCCTTAAATGTGTGTACTATACTTAATGATTGAAGTTCAGCTGGTTAAAATTCCCTAACAATTGAAATTAGAGTACCATTCTCTATGAGAGGTAAATAGCAGGGCAAGTTAAATAAAGCTCCTATTTTCTATCTTATTTACAATCTAATACTGAAATACAATAACATTTATGAGCAGTAGATCCTTGTGCTTAAG
>RDPX01000114.1:1553898-1577479 GCA_003991215.1 Morbakka virulenta | reverse complement strand
ACGCGGACAGAGCAAGGCGTGGTGGAGATGATGTAGGAAGGAGGGTACTGAGCTATTAAGCACCTGGCACAAGGCGAAGAGGAAGGCCGAGGAAAAGATGTGGACGTTATTGACAGAGATATGGAGGCTCTTAGTGTGAGGGCTACTGATGTGACAAACACAACAGGCTGGAGACGGCTGATCCACTGTGGCGATCCCTAACGGGATATAACCGAAAGATAAAGAAAGAAAGAAAGAAAGAAAGAAAGAAAGAAAGAAAGAAAGAAAGAAAGAAAGAAAGAAAGAAGGAGTATATATGGACATAGTAGTTATTAGCTTCTGTGGAAGCGGTATTGTCTATATCAAGCTTAAATTAAACTATGTGCCGTCAAAAAAACCCTTGGATTTCCGAATATTTGCCGTAATTCAAATTCTAATTTGCCAGCACTAATAAAATAGCAATTTGAGGTTCATACTAAAACTAAAAACGGTAAATGTTTGAGTGTAGCAAACTTACAATAAGTCTTCATCGCTAATTTTATTTTCCATTTCCAAAAGGCTAAGGTTGTTTGCAGATGTTAACTTGCCTAAAAATCAAAACAAAAGATCACCAAAACGTTGTCCTGAAATGGTTTTGTCTTTGGGTTTATGATAGATTTGAGTTCAAAATAGCCCAGTAGTACCATGAATACTTTCAAATATTTACTGTGAAATATTGATATCACTGGTGTACCTTTAAAAAGTGCCTGCTACTATGCCTCGGAGAGTGACGACCATTATTTCCAACAGTTTGATCTCATAACTTCCTAGATATTCAGTTAAATACTTCTGATGCTGGTTCAAAATTCGCACAAAAAGCAAAGACAATGAAAACATCTCAAAATTGTATCTTCATGTTCAATAATGCAACTTGTTGCTAAATAAAATGGATAATAACTACAAACATTACAATCTACGAAGATATGAGGGATAATTGTACACTTTTATAAGACAATGTTGGGGCATCACCCTTTTGGGGGGAATATTTCGAAGAACTCCATTTCACGAAGTGATACTAAAAAAAGCTGAATTTCAATGTATGGTATAGCTCATAGGCAATTTGGCCCTTGTAACCACTGATTATCAAGGCCTGCTATTTAAAGCTCTGCACAAAGCTTACACTTAACAGACTATAGTTTATTTAGACTATATGACGATCAGAGGACAGTGGTGAGTCTACCCTTAATTTAAATACTGATGCGCTGATTGATTGCAAAAGATACATTTGGTATCTTTCAATAAGAGGCCCTTTCCTTTACAAGTTTAAAGTCAGTGTAGAATCCACTGGGCAAAGAGTTGGTCCCCAGTGATAACGTTTCACAAAGCAAAATGTTTTTGTTTTCTTTCAGGAAAGTGTTAGTTCAGTTCATTTCTGACACTTACTTTAAATCCTTACGCATGCATGGGCAATATTTTAGAAGTAATGGGGGGGAATTTCATGTTTCAATTCAAAAAGGCATTTATCGCGGTTTCTGAGAACTATGTGTGTATTCTTAAATAATTTCTGACCTCTCAGTCTAATTGTGTTAAATACACTGTTCAGAATTCCAGGGTAAAACAGGTTACTATTAACAAAGGCAATCAACCTGGAGGTGATTTAAGCAAGCGATCTTATGAACAGCACGCCTACTTTAAAAGATATCTTTACACCTCTTGGATGCAAGATTTATAAGTCAATAAAACCTTCCCATCCAGAACATCACTGCTGCGATATATCAAATCTCTTTCAGCTGGGGTGTGCTTGGAACACTTTAAAGTGACGTCACCAGATCCTTTTCCAGGACTGACTTTGCTGTACTTCGAGCTTTGTCAAAACAGCTCAGACCACAATGTTTTGTCAGTCAGGTCATTGCTAAAATATTGTTCGAATATTTAATTTGTTAAAAACAAAGTACTCTATGAGCACCTATATCTTAGAAATCTCCAATAGGCTTTTTTCGTATGAAAGGTTTAAAATCAGGAAAACTTATTCAAACACTAAGCTCATGAGTTCTTTGAGGTTAAAAAAAGGATGTGAAAGACAGAGTCCTTATAAATAATCAAATTACTACTCAGATGATACTTTACTAGTCCCATACCTGATTGATCATTAAGCAATTGATAATGTCTCATAAGTAGCCAATGATTCATGAGACTTCTTGGTGTCCTTGACTTGTGAAAAACGGAAAAATGCTCTGCCAAAAGCTTTTCAAACGTGCTAATACAAGGGCTTGGTTTCTATACAAGAGAAAGATAGATATAAAGGTGTTTTTTCCATTCTAAAACAAAATCTAGAAAACTAAATGAGAAATATTCTCCAAATGTTTTACACATTATAAAAAATTTATCTAAAATTCTACGTGTACGATAAATATTTTTACTATAAAGGAGTGCTGAGTATTCACTTAATTCAATAAACATAAAAAATACTTATCATTATCGTTGCTAAAACGAGTTACCGTTTTGCCTGTTGGTCTTTCAGCTGAAGCACAAAGTGAGCCTACTTAAACAAATATCGGGTCCAGTCTTCAAATAATGTCTAAACTATCGCTTTCAGCAGGTCTCGCGGTGATACGTTCTGCCCTTTATTAGGAAAATCGCAAAATTTCAACAAAGTGTCGACGAAGAAGCCCCACTGTCCATAAAAATGAGCATATCTTTGGTCTTAATGGGCATATTAATGCTCAGACTCAGGGGAAAATAAGCATATTCTAGGCATAACAGCCAACTCAAGAAACATATAATGATATGTTACACACTTAAAACGTAATTAACAAATTGAAACAAAATGGAACGTATCTGCATATATAACCCTTAAAATACATTACTGTAATACCAAAAAAGCTTCCGTCGTTTACACAAACATACACATACATAGATAGTTCGATAGATAAATAGATAGGTAGATAGATAGATAGATAGATAGATAGATAGATAGATGGATAGATAGATAGATAGATAGATGGATAAATAGATAGATAGATAGATAGATAGATAGATAGATGGATAACTTGACNAGAGAAAGATAGATATAAAGGTGTTTTTTCCATTCTAAAACAAAATCTAGAAAACTAAATGAGAAATATTCTCCAAATGTTTTACACATTATAAAAAATTTATCTAAAATTCTACGTGTACGATAAATATTTTTACTATAAAGGAGTGCTGAGTATTCACTTAATTCAATAAACATAAAAAATACTTATCATTATCGTTGCTAAAACGAGTTACCGTTTTGCCTGTTGGTCTTTCAGCTGAAGCACAAAGTGAGCCTACTTAAACAAATATCGGGTCCAGTCTTCAAATAATGTCTAAACTATCGCTTTCAGCAGGTCTCGCGGTGATACGTTCTGCCCTTTATTAGGAAAATCGCAAAATTTCAACAAAGTGTCGACGAAGAAGCCCCACTGTCCATAAAAATGAGCATATCTTTGGTCTTAATGGGCATATTAATGCTCAGACTCAGGGGAAAATAAGCATATTCTAGGCATAACAGCCAACTCAAGAAACATATAATGATATGTTACACACTTAAAACGTAATTAACAAATTGAAACAAAATGGAACGTATCTGCATATATAACCCTTAAAATACATTACTGTAATACCAAAAAAGCTTCCGTCGTTTACACAAACATACACATACATAGATAGTTCGATAGATAAATAGATAGGTAGATAGATAGATAGATAGATAGATAGATAGATAGATGGATGGATAGATAGATAGATAGATAGATAGATAGATAGATAGATAGATAGATAGATAGATAGATGGATAAATTGACACGTAGGTATTGTATTTTTGTATTTATGTGTGTATGTATGTGTGTATGTACGTACGTACATACGTATGTATGTATGTATGTATATATGTATGTGTATGGGTGTACATAAATAAGTCTTTGCTAGTGAATGACGGGCTGGGTAGCATTTTCTACTGTTGGTGGTGAAAAGGTCTGACATTCTCAGGTCATTTCACTCTGGCATTAAACCTTCTGAGTATTCTTTTAACGTAGCCCTTCCTTATGGGTTTTCCCTTGATTTACCTTTCTCTCTATCACCAACCTCTTCTCCAAATTATTTTTGGCAGCACAAAACAGAAAGCTGTTGTGATTCTACGCGTACAAAAGTCTTACTTTGACAGTCGCTTCTTTTTTCGAACCGTTCGACTAATGAAATCTGTTTCGTCCAATTTATCCCCCTCCCGTTTCTTTCGTCTTATATTCTCCTTCCCTTACGCAACATAGCTTTAATCTTTGTCTGATGCTTGTCCTTAAAAATTACTTTCCTTAAAAAAAGGTGCCTTTTAATTGAAATGCAAATAACAATAAAACTTCATATTCGTTTAAGAATGTTGATATCCTTAAAATAGACATACATTAACCTGGCAATTTTTTCTTCTAATATTCCAACAGACTGGGTCCAAGAAATTGCAAAACTTGGCCATCATATATCAACCAGAAAAACATTTAAAATTCTACTTGATGCAGATAGAACTCAATCATCCATCATCTTTCTGAAATTAATTCTACAAATGATACAAACGTCTTGCCATTTCAAATCAGTTTGTATCTAGTCCATGATATCAATTCAAGATGCAATTTCTTATAATAATAATTTTCTGGTGTGATCTGTATCATATCATATAATAACTAGGAAATTAGGCAACCACTTCACCACTCTATTACTGCCACCGTGAAGTGGTTCCCAGATATCCTAGTTCAATGTCTTGCTTAATCAGGGTAACAGGGTAGCTATCATGTACAACCTTGTATGGTCGTTTCAATACTTCTACCAAGCTTTCAGAGAAAATTTGGTTTCATTTAAGGCAGTAACCTCAGTTCTTTGTCACGGCCCTTGCAGGTGCAACCACAACAACACAACAACCACAATAGATAAACCATAAAAACTAGTTTATAGACTTCACTGCTTCCTTTCCTTGAGCTCTGCCTTCGGCCCTGTTCACAACATATGACAAAAATGTACCTCCCCCATAAGATATACCTTCCATTAAAATCATAGCAATCAAACCAATGCTATTTGTTCGTTTAATCTTATATATACCACTAAATCATGTTTATCAGATCTAGAAAACTGCTTCATATATAAACTCAATCATATTTTCAATTTTCCAGACATACAAATTTAACATTTGCCAGTATTGCTTCCTCTTTTTTGGACCATAGTGCACTATTTTGTATTGATGCAATCACATCTGTTGGTAGGTTTCTAATGGCCTGTTGTGCAAGTCTACAAGAAACGAAACATCCGAAGAGCATTGTAAGTAAAAAACTATCATTGAAGGTTTAGAAACTAATAAAATACGAACTTACCATAAAAATATCACATGCAAATTTAGAGTAAATAGAGTCTAAGTACCATCACCAGTTACAAAAATTCAAACAAAGTACTTTTAGGGACAAACGGATTTAAGTAGTATAAGCTGCCAAATAGGGGCTGTGTACCGACCGAAAAATTACGATATTACTTAGCCCACCCCCACCCTGATACACCAACTAGAATGATGGCACAGAAATATGACTCCCATGCTGGTCGATATAAAGAAAAAATTGTTTACATCTTTCTTCCTGACAGGACTATATGAAAAATAATAATTCTCCATTCTTTCATTTGTGAATGCTCTACTGAGTTGTGACTCCACAGTGGATATTCGGAGTATCAGTTGCCAAACTTAGTGGTAATTTTTGGTGAGAAATGTCTCACAGTATTTATGTTACAATCCCCCGTACCACAAAATATTTTATCTAGCTCTGTCTCGGCTGCTTTTATTCATGATAGATTAAAACAACACCAGAGTCTGTTGTATATCACTTACTGACCTCAAGAATCATTTAATGGTTCACAACAGACAAGCAGCAAGTGTTGACGGGAAGGAATTTATCAACTAAGATACTGAAATCAACATCATTATCACCGTGTATGTATGAATTACAGTACGTATACGTTTATGTATATGTTTACACATGTGTATATGTATATGTGTATACATATGTGCGACGCTCACTGCTCTTGTGGTCGTTGAAAGACTCCGGCCCATTACAAAAATCTCTGGCTTCTGAGTGTGTGTATGCCAGGCAATGTCCCATATTACTGTCTTAATGGCAACTGATGCAGGTCTTTGTAAGGAATGCTGACATTCAGAGGTTCCATTCTGTATTAATGAGCCGTGGGACGGTGGAACACGTGTCTGCAGACCGAACTATATACACACACTTGTATATCTATACCTACACCCACACCTACACCCACACCTCAATCTATATCTATAATCTAACTATACACATATACACACATATTAACACACCATATTTGTGTGTGCAGCCGTGTTATGTCACTGTGCTTTTGATTCGCATAGCAGCATTATGGCATTGTTTCTTGCTATGAGCAAGGCAAATTAAGTTATCATGGTTCCCTCTTCTAGCGAGACACTCAAGCCTAGTCTTTGCAAGTCTTCTCTTGCAGGCAAAAGATCTGTGTGATGTTGTAATTTGTGACGTAAGCTTTGTACACCTTGGCTCCTTGTACTACACCTGTGCATCGCTGGAGACAAGACTGCTGGGCTAGTAGTACCCAGCTACTCCTAGTTGGTGATTGCTGCTGTGGGATCCTGATGATTATGTTTATTTCGCCTCGGTATGAGGTTAGCGGTTAAGTGTGAAAAAAAAGAAGTTTCATGTTGAACTGTCAAAAGTTTGTATACACATAACGTCATCAATGGTGTTTCCACTGGGTGCCCATTTTACTAAAGAAAACTAAAATGTTTTGACTTCGTCTTTTTACTGGAATTATATATGTGTAAATGCGTTTCATTTCAATCGAACTGCAATCTAAGGGACATTTAACTTGATTAAAATTTATTCAACAATTTATCAGTGACCTTTCATATTAAACACTGAACATTCAATACTCAAAGTATAAACCTTTTGGAGTAATGTCAAGTAATACACGTAATACACAATGACAACATATTAACTCCCTCCTTCAGCATCCTTGTGTGCCAAAGAGACTATAGTTAAAAATATGAAACCCTTGAAATCCAGATTAAAGTAGTAAAAGGTTGGTACAGGTCTAGCTACAAGTGTGAAAAAAGCAAATGGAAGCGATGAATTTGATTGGGAAAAAGCTGGTACCTGCAACTCTGTTAACTGTTATAGGTCCAAAGGTTAAAGGATTTCACATAAAATCAGAATTTAGAGTCTGCCTTGGAAGATCCCGACAACCTTTGCGAGGCTTTTAAATGGAGTGTTCTGTTTGATAGATTTAAAATTTTGAACTCGGTCTTGGGGGTTTAGCTTCAACTTGTGACTTTAGTGTTCAAGAAATTGAACATATTAAAGATACATCTCAACCAGTGATAAACTGTCAAAAGAGAGCCCAGTTGTGGACTTAACGCGATGGCTCTAGGTAGTCACAGCTGCTTAAACATTTTGCAAATTTACTGACCAGCTTTCACTCTCTTCGGAAGCACAGTATCATGTTACAAAGAAACAGTGTGNAGAAGTTTCATGTTGAACTGTCAAAAGTTTGTATACACATAACGTCATCAATGGTGTTTCCACTGGGTGCCCATTTTACTAAAGAAAACTAAAATGTTTTGACTTCGTCTTTTTACTGGAATTATATATGTGTAAATGCGTTTCATTTCAATCGAACTGCAATCTAAGGGACATTTAACTTGATTAAAATTTATTCAACAATTTATCAGTGACCTTTCATATTAAACACTGAACATTCAATACTCAAAGTATAAACCTTTTGGAGTAATGTCAAGTAATACACGTAATACACAATGACAACATATTAACTCCCTCCTTCAGCATCCTTGTGTGCCAAAGAGACTATAGTTAAAAATATGAAACCCTTGAAATCCAGATTAAAGTAGTAAAAGGTTGGTACAGGTCAAGCTACAAGTGTGAAAAAAGCAAATGGAAGCGATGAATTTGATTGGGAAAAAGCTGGTACCTGCAACTCTGTTAACTGTTATAGGTCCAAAGGTTAAAGGATTTCACATAAAATCAGAATTTAGAGTCTGCCTTGGAAGATCCCGACAACCTTTGCGAGGCTTTTAAATGGAGTGTTCTGTTTGATAGATTTAAAATTTTGAACTCGGTCTTGGGGGTTTAGCTTCAACTTGTGACTTTAGTGTTCAAGAAATTGAACATATTAAAGATACATCTCAACCAGTGATAAACTGTCAAAAGAGAGCCCAGTTGTGGACTTAACGCGATGGCTCTAGGTAGTCACAGCTGCTTAAACATTTTGCAAATTTACTGACCAGCTTTCACTCTCTTCGGAAGCACAGTATCATGTTACAAAGAAACAGTGTGGCAAATCAGACAAATCTGAAAGGTTTACACAATCTCAAATGAGCAGACATTCTACTCCAGCTGCAAATTTAGCGGTAAGTCAAACTATCACGAATGAATGTCCTGCTTATGGTAATACTTGCACAAGTTGTGGTGTAAAGAAGCATTTTCATGAACTGTGTAAGAAAAAGTCCAAGCAATCAAGAAATGATGTCAACAAGCCAAAGAAAGTCCACACCGTAGACTGTGCCGAAGGTAGCAGTAATAATGATAATTATGAATAAGAAACTGAATATGTCATTCACTAAAGAGAATTGGTGAGAAGTCAAGAAAAAAATATAAACCTCAATTTATGGTAAAATGAAATACTTCAGTAGTTATGATCACTGCAATAAGGAAATCCAATTAGTCACTGGCACAACATCCAGTGCTATGAGCTATCTGTTTCAAATTTGTTAACCTGTGCCAAAACTAGTTAAACCGAAATCAAAAATCAAAATGCATGATGGTCATTTACTGGGTACGTATACTATGGATGCGAGTGTCACTAAATGACAGAAAGAAACATTCAGTCACCTATGATATCATTGCTCAAGCTCCATGGCCAGAAACTGATGGCAACACTTATGAGGATAATTGGTAGGTATCTCTTAATTTGAACAAGCAGATTCACAGTTCACACCAAGTCCTCTATGGTGCACGCGAAGTTAAATATCAGCCACTCTCCAAACAGCATGCCATCACAAAGTACAACGACAAGTTCACTGGTCTTGGGTGTCTTGCTGTAAATACCCTACAAAAGTCGATACCATTCTCCAAACAGTCCAGAAGGCCCCAATAACCGTTTCAATAGCCTTCAAAGAGAGAAATCAGGCCAAAATAAGAGCTAGAAGCCCACAACATCACAAAGAAAGTTGAAGGCCACTGAAACTGGATCAGTAATGCAGCCTATATTGATAGGAAGAACAAAATCAGAGTTACACTGGACCCATGGCGTTTTCCATTGCAGGCCTATTCAACATGCTGGTGGGCGCAAACTATGTTTTTCGCATTTTCCCCCTATCTGATTCATTCTGTACTTCCGTTTTACACGTTTTCAGAATGACAATCGAGCACAAGTTGTTAATTATTATCAGTAATCAGTATAATCTCTCCTGGTTGAAGAATTTTGTAGTTGTTAACGGGGGACGCATATAAAAAATATTTGCATGGTATTATTTTCCCCACTATTAAATACGTAGATCCCCTTATTTATGTAGGCCAATTATTATTGTTAAAAAGGAATTGAGATAACGTGTCTTTTGTTTGTATGTACCAATCAAAGGGTCTTAATAAACATGTTCGATTCAGTTATGGAAATCAAAATGGAGGCCTCGTTTCTTTTTAGTGTACGCCGAAATATACATCAAACACTATATAAGTTATAAGTTAACCAGCTTTTCTTTAGTTTAAAGGTTTCTTATTTATCTTAGGTAGGACCTCGACTTGTTTGGATTTTTACATCGTTCCCTCTTGTTGCGATGGTGAAAAAGTATTGTTTGCCCAGGTGCAATGGAAGTTTTGACCACAGCAATAAAGTAATTCTCTTTCGTTTCCCAAAAGATCCAATCGAAAGGTAAATATGGAGGAAATGTATTCCGCGTAAGAATCTACTAGACTCACTTGACACTGTAACATGCGAACAGCACTGACCAAGGAATTTTGAAACCGTAATTGTACATGGCAAGCTGCGGCCTAAATATCCTCCATCTATATTTCAAGATATAGGAGCAAGTGTCAGCCAACACCACTGCAAAAGCCGCGTCAGACAACATGTGCTGCTTTGTCATCAAGAAACAACCTTCCTGATCAATACGGTGAATTTCTATTTCTAATTTCTAAGTGACACCATAAAATCGTTTGTGGAATCAAAGACCTCTCTAGTTGACGAAAAGAAAAATTCTGATCGCTTTTCGATTACTTTATACTTGCCTGGTTATGCTATCAGTATATAACCTCAGGATACTCACGAACTATCAACTTCACCCCGATTTTTGGTGAGAATTCAGAATGATTTCTCTTTCAGAGCTCTCCATTGTGGTATAAAAGGGAGGATTACATCACTGAACAAAAATAGGAACACAATGTTGACATCATGGTCGACAGTTGAGGAAGCACTATTTGCCCTTCCGCGCATGCGCATGGAAATTACACATAAACAGGATGTTCTGCTCAAACAGATGTCGGCCATCAGCTCATTAGTATGCACTGGTGCAAGAAATTAGCAGCTTGATACCATTATGCGTGCCTTTGAGTATTTTATAACATAACATAGTTTAAATGAACGGCTCCAACTGCGCCTTAAACTTCCACATATATCCATGTTAACCCCACTGGCATCCAAAACCATACAGCTTGATGACACAAGGCTACTTAAAGGTGTTTTTGAGAAGCTTTCGGTGTGCCAGAGGGCATGAATTCTTCTTGCCAAGGTTTCTACACAGAAACATACCAGTCAATGGCTTAGGTCCTAACTTTCTCTTTGTGGAAACCCAATTTGTTAGAGACAGCATTAAAAATACTGGCAGACTTCATTTTGCCTGGATTTGTGATAACAACCGTGTAAATCAGACATTTAATTTCTAACTCGATTATGAAGAGGGCAGGCCGTGCTTTACAAAGGATGCTCTTTACTCAATGTATGACTTTGTATTTGTTTTAAAACCAGCAAGAAATAATTGAATCAAAGAAAACACTCAGGATATATAACTCTTTAACGGAAATGAGGAACTTAATGTCAAATGGCTTGATATTGTGGCGCTCTTTATAGCAAAACAGAATGACGTAGTTACACCATCCCGACTTACNACTGGCAGACTTCATTTTGCCTGGATTTGTGATAACAACCGTGTAAATCAGACATTTAATTTCTAACTCGATTATGAAGAGGGCAGGCCGTGCTTTACAAAGGATGCTCTTTACTCAATGTATGACTTTGTATTTGTTTTAAAACCAGCAAGAAATAATTGAATCAAAGAAAACACTCAGGATATATAACTCTTTAACGGAAATGAGGAACTTAATGTCAAATGGCTTGATATTGTGGCGCTCTTTATAGCAAAACAGAATGACGTAGTTACACCATCCCGACTTACTGAAGTCAGTGTGTTTCCAAAGGTAGTCGAACACCAAAATGTTTCAACATACTTAAGGATTTTTTTCAATGTGACTGTGACAGCTTTGACAAAAAAACCCCACTGGAACTATTTACTGGTAACGAGGGTGCAATTACCTTTCTTGTTACGTTTTGGAAAACAGTAAGCCGCAAAGATCAGTTTGCTGGTCAGCACTACGATAATCCTGATAAATTTCCGATCACCTCTGAAGAAGGCCCGCGTATTGAATTTTTACTAGAAATTGCAAATATGGCAGATAAGATAGTATTTATGATGGGGAAGAGATGTGTCTCAGTAAAGATACAGCCATTATACTTTCTCGTTTGTGTAAGGGGTTTGCTGATATTGGAAAATCTTTAATATCCACTACACATTCATATGTTTTGTTGGAAACATCCATAACTGATTGGCTTGACAAAATGTTTGGCAGATTGAGGCAAGAGTCAAGTGGCACGTACTTTGTTAATGTGCACCAAGTGTACTATTTTCCAATAAAAAATTTTACTGAACTCTGATGTTGATTTTTCTCACCTGGATGTATCACTTGGGGATACATGCAGTGATTGACTGTACCAAATGGATGAGAATGGTTTAACTGCGTTTAATGCGCTACCAAAGTTGGAAACTTCTGCGTCCATTAGGGCAAACGAATCTCTGATTTACATTGTTGGATACCTTGTACTCAAGAGCCCTCCAATAATGGAACCTTTACGTATTTGCAAAGATTTTTACACCAACTTTTATACCAATTGAGGAAAGTTGGCTACTCCAAAAGACACTATTTGCCAATTCTTTTTTTATCATTATTATTACTTCTTTTATTTCATATTACTTCTTTTATTTCTCAAATTTGATAAACGACGTGTATTTTTTTTCTCAAATAAAATTTTGAACAGCCGTCCTCATTTTTGTACCCCAAGGTCGACTAAAGCGAGGAAATAAGACGTTAAAACTTTGTAAAGAACACTGAGGTTTAACTGAGGTTTAGACATGTCATGATAAAGCAATTAGTATATAGCTCTTAGTATTATACTATCTTTCTCTGTCATATTTTTTGTTCAACTGCCTCTGCCTAGTCACTTCTTTATCATAGCAAACCAACCAACGGGCCGAATCCATAATTTTTATACCCTTTAATGCCTTCTACTTAATTGTGATGCATTGTAATCTTGAAATTTCTATATTCTGAGTTCGCTCAAAGTTCAAGCGGACAGCTGCATGTTTCATAGGCCTGCAGTGAAGAACGCCTTGACTGGACCCCTATGACCACTATAAAGCAATATTAAGGCCTCGATATCAGAAGCCAACAGTTGAAGATGTCTCACCTAAATTAAGAAAATGCCATGATATACAGCACTTTTGATGCCAAGGGTGGTTTTTTTCAAATACAGCTAAATAAGGTAAGTCAAACTCTCACAACATTTTTGGGTCCAAATAGCACAAAATACAGGCATCTGAGGTGTCAAGGTGCACCAGAAGAGTACCAACGCAGACCGGTCAAGGCATTAAGTGGACTTAAAGGATGTGACGTGACAGCTGATGACATAATTGTCTTTGGGTCCGATGAAACCAATGATGATGCAATAATGGACCATGACAATAATTTATTGCTTGAGTAGAGAGGTTAAAAGACGTCAACTTGAAGTTCAACTAGTTCCAATTCAAACAAACCCACGTGGCTTACATAGGCCACCTTCTTACAGACCAGGGAGCTAAGACTGATCCTTTAAAGGTAAAAGCTAACACAAATATGCACAAACCCACAGATGTCAAAGGTGTCTTCCAAATATTTGGCAGTGTAAACTACCTGTCGAATTTTTACCTGAGCTATCAGATGTAGTTGAACCCCTGAGGAAACTGGCATACAAAGATGTTCCAGTAGGGAATCACAACGAGAAGAAACTCATCGGACATTTCTGAAACTCATATCCGATATCTAAGTACTCAAATGTTACAATGTAAATGAAAAAGTGAACATTAAAAATACTTGCAGCTCCAAAGGAATAGGTTCTTATTTGAAACAAAATGAATAACCAGCCTCATTTGCCTCCAGAATTCTTACTGTAGCCGAACAAAAGTATATACCGATAGAAAAAGAGATGCTAGCTACAATTTCTGGACGTGAGCGATTTAATCACAAAATCTAGTAAAAGAGGTGGTACAAGACGAAACAGATCGCAAACCTCTTGTTAGTAAAATGGAAAAATCCATTCACTTGGCATGCAAAATATTACAAAAATGATACCACACCTGGACAAGTATATCCTTTATGTGCATTTCAAGAAAGTTATTGAGACGTATCTAAGTGCCATGCTAAGTTGAATTTCAGTACCAAAGGCTAGGAAAGAAAGTCCTCAGTAACACATCTTCCAGCTTGAACAGGAACAGGAAGTCTTTTACAGCTTTGCTCAGACCAACCAGCTTGACTAAACGGATCTGCCTGGGAGCTCATGAGACCAAATGAGAAAGGCAAGCACCTTGGAAGTACAACTATACTTGGCTGGCCTCAAACCAAACCAGAAGCGCAATTCTAATCAAACAATTTGGTCATTCAGGGATGAACTAGTGATCCGCAATGGTATTAATTATAAAGGAATGAGAGTGTTCATAAAAGAAAACCTCACGAAACTAATGAGAATCAAGAACCGCCCGTCGCATATGAGTTGTGATAAATGCATAAGAAGAGCAAAGGATAAGCTATACTGGCCATATATGGCAACATACATAAAAAAAAGACGGTAGAGCAGTGTAAAATATGTCCTGAATTCTACAGTACAATCCAAAGGAAACCATGATTTCAAAGCCAATTCCTGATTTGACATTTGAGATAGTCAAGATCTATTTATTTTACAAAAGGAGAATTACCTTATAACTGTTGATCGTTACCCTGACTTCCTATTGTCAACTAACTACAGTACGATACTAACTCTGAAAACATCATTGAGCACACAAAAAGCCACTTGATAGAACAAAGAATTCATGAATCAGTTATAGGTTATAATTACCCATTATTAGTCAGTCAAAACTATAATGAATTCAGACAGGATTGGGAATTCAAACACATAACTAGTTCATCGTTCAATTCACAAAGCAATGGCAAGGCTAAAGTTGGGATGAAAATAACCAAAACAAATTTCAAAAAACCAGAAAAGATGGTAAAGACTACAAGGAAAGTCTATTAGAGTGAAAGATTACCCCGGTACAAGATGGTTACTACCCAGTACAAATGTTTCTCAGTAGAAGAACAAGAAAAATTATGGCTACAACAAATGCCAGCTCAAAGCTAAAAGTAGTGGAAGGCATTCCAGCGATAACTAGAAAAAGAAATTTATTTACTTTAATCACTGGGTAAAAAGATGTTATTGGATCCACACTAATAAGCTTATTTAGCCTCGATACGAGGTTAGGGGTTCAGTGTAAGAAATAGAAGTTTCATGTTAAACTGTTAAAAGTTTGATTACCCCTATTTTATCAACACTAATCCGTTGTAATCGCAACAGGATGTTTCTAAATAATTTCGAGATGCTTTGCTGGCTAATATACAGTGTCATGACAAAGATTATTGTAGTCTTATTAATAGACGGCTCCACAGAGGGACTTTAGTAACCTATTGATTTGCATGCAACGTGCAATGAAGACCAAAACGCTGCAGAGCAAGGAATCTTTTATTGTTTATTCATACCGAGGCTCCTCTGTATGGTCATCATCGGTATAATGTGCGTTTCCAAATTAGATCTTGCAACAATCAGTCTTTCCTTCATTCAAAGAGCGACTATAAGCTATGAGTGTATTTACTGAGGCCAGATGCAGTTGGGTAAGATCACGTCCAAATCATTAGCGTAGTCCACCTCGAGTGGCACCCTAGGTTTTGTATTAAGGAGTTTTCTTTCTTTGAGTGTTTAATTTGTTGCGGCAGTCATCGGTGGTAGAGATTTGATTTTATTGCAATCTCATCTCCGTTTGGCGCTTCTTTATATAGTCCGTGGGATAAACATTGAGGGTTTTTTTACGAGCTGATCAATCTTCAGCTCTAACTTACTAGTAAGTAGTGAATCTCAACGAGGTTGCTCGACTTAACACCATAAGACCATTGATATGTCACTTAAATTACATAGCAAAGGACCTAGATTTTAGACTATGGACTTTTTCACGTAATGAAGGTAGCAACAAGCAACCCTGTGACATGGATATTGTTGGTAAACGCAGCCGTAGATGACCAAGGAAAACTTGGAACGATCTGGTTTGTCAAGACAGAAAAGCATGGAAAATGACCAATGTGGATCCATTAAACAAAATGTTATGGAGAACGAATCTTATGGCATGTTATCACCACGTGCAACCCCCTATGTGGGGAACATGACACGCAAAACGAATGATGATGACGATGACTTTAGGAATTCAGCAGGAACCTCATTTTCGTCTAGAGCATACAGAACCCTGGTCTATGTGTTTGGAATTCAGGTTAGCAGTACTGCTCTGCTGTGCAGTTATGTCATTTTTCAGTGGGTCAAGAATGAGGCTAGGGGATCTAGTTCAGAGGTGGTTAAATACATGTTTGTAATTGGTGTTCAGGCTAGTCCCTAAAAAAAGCTTTGAAATTTTATCTTTCACAAAAAATGGTCACTATCATTGTACCATATACCTAATAAAAGAATAAATATACCTCGCCAACAAAAAATATATTTATGGAAAGCCTTAATAATTCATGACATAAATAAATAAAAACGAGCTCGCACAAGTAGCAACATCACCATGGGAAGCTTAACTGAACTATGGCATTAAACAAATCAACATACCTTGACGCAACAGGGTTGTAAAGTAATGCAAACCACCGATCCTGAATTTCTTTCAATGTGAAATTACAAGAAAATTTTACTGCCATGTGAACTGCTGTGAGGTCATTTGTCTGAAATCAACCCAAAATAGTACGGAGGGATAAGGCAATAAAGAACTTTGCAAAGTTACACCGATTAAATTGTCTAAAAAAATACTTAACTGATTCAATTAAAAAGTTTCTATTGTACTAGTAATAAATGGATAGATAGATAGATAGATAGATAGATAGATAGATAGATAGATAGATAGATAGATAGATAGATAGATAGATAGATAGATAGATAGATAGATAGATAGATAGATAGACGTTATACCTTGTGCGGCTCTCAGCTACAAAAAAGTGCCTATTTAGGGCGATTGCTTCTGGTTGACTTTTTATTTCTTACTACTTACCTTAAGATATTATAGGAATACATGTTGCCTATTGCCTACNATTCAATTAAAAAGTTTCTATTGTACTAGTAATAAATAGATAGATAGATCGATAGATAGATAGATAGATAGATAGATAGATAGATAGATAGATAGATAGATAGATAGATAGATAGATAGATAGATAGATAGATAGATAGACGTTATACCTTGTGCGGCTCTCAGCTACAAAAAAGTGCCTATTTAGGGCGATTGCTTCTGGTTGACTTTTTATTTCTTACTACTTACCTTAAGATATTATAAGCATACATGTCGCCTATTGCCTACTATATATGTATCAGCTCTAGCTTAACATCATTGTGTTCCATAAGCGCAGTAACATTTTACAAGGAGTGCCGAAAAAAATAGTAAGTTTCCTATAAAAATCCGGCCTTTTTATTTTTTGGCTGCTCTCTTGTGATAGTGATCGAAACAGCGATTTCTTCTTCTTCACAGGTTGCGATCCTGTGCGTCTCCTTGTTTCATCTAGTTCAGTACCACGTTCTACTTCACACTCTTGAATGATCTTCTTTGTGGTTCCTCATTCTTAGTTCTGTAAGATCTTATCCATTATGCTTTCTAATACTCCTTAATTTTCCTTTCAAATATACCTTTGCTTTCAACATTACAAAACCATCTCGACCAAGCCTCAAAGGACTTGCCAAAGATTTCTTCAACAACAATCGTCCATCTCATCGTTATGTTTCAAATCATGCTTCCCCTTGTCTCTCCGATTGTGCAGAAAGCTCGTCTCCGCCGTATTACATTTCCCCCCACGTCGAAACCATATATGCATTTTAACATAGGACACCATTCCAGGTCTGAACATCGCCTGTATACTCTGTCCTTCAAATTTACATATGCTGTGTTGGTTCAGACTAACCCAATCGCCTTTTCGCAACCGTTCCACCCAACCAAAATATATTTTCTTTCTGTAACATCTAGCTAAGAAATCTAAACTCGCTGATCTGCGGTACAACATTTCGAACAATCTCTGTTTATGGTATATTGTCTTGTCTTGTTTGTCACAAGTAATTCGTCTTGGTCTTGTCAATTTTTAAACTTTCTTGTTGTACATCCCTCAACAAATCCAACAATTATTTATCACCTATTTTTACTCGGTTTCTCAAGCCATCTATTGATTCGTTGATCACAAATGCAGAAAGCAAAGGCCACAAAGCTTAAACTTCAAATCCAACATACAGATAAATGCCTCCTCCTAAATTACTTTTCCGACACATCTTTTCCCCTTATACAGAATAAACTCCAACAACTTTGGAAATTTTTAACTTTCTATATCAATGAATACTTGTTTCTGAAACAAGACGAAATAGCGTGTTTAAATATAAATAAGTTAACAGTTATAGGAATAAAAACATGATGGATTCCAATGCAGAACTAAGCTCGACTATGTTACACGATCAGAACAGTAATGGTCCGCACAATATTTCAACGACTTATTTAAATAAGCTTTTAAACTATGGAATTTACGACTTCAGAACACAGTAATTTTCCCACTCTTGCAAATTCAAAACTCTTTTGCAGCCTTAAAGTACGGCCGAGAATACACTGACTTTCTGGATTCCTCTACGATTTTCATCAACAACCTGTCGTGAATCATCTATTTTGTCAATGTGTCATCTTGTCAGATCTGGGTTTTTCTAAAGCTACAGTAATTTGAGTCTCCACTTGGCTATACATATAACTGTATATTATGAAAATCCAATGTCATGAAAAAATGAATTATGATCTCTAACATTATGCGTTTACCGTGCAAAGCTTACTTTATCACTATTTTTCCCCCGTGAAACAATGTCTCCATAAGTCATACGGTGATATCCTGAGAGTTCACTGAGAGGTCATTGATTGGGTCGGGTGCAACCCAATAAAACCTAAATCAAACTGTCTACTTAACTGTTGGTGGCGGTAACGGATACCACAGCTCAACTTAAATTGACGTGGGCTGTACGAAAAAGAGAAGGCCAAAACAGGTTTAGCATTCAGAGAAATGACTCCAGGTAAGCCAATCACTTACATTTGCTACTGTGCAGTGTCATTACCTGTCTGATACAGAGCCATGTCAATGCAAGACTATAAACCTGGGAAACCAAGTAAATTATTCATTAAATTAAAATATTCAGAATGATAACAAAGTGTTAGGTTTTTGGAACATTGACCCTATAGCAATGGTCAATTACAATTTTATAAAAATGAACAATTGTCAGATGCTTACTTGCTGAACTGCGGTTATTAAAGCAAGATCATCCGTTGGCCTCCATCTTCCAAAATTTGCAGGCAAGGTAAAATGTGACTGTAAAAAAGTTTATGATACAAAAAATATCACTGCTATTACTTAACATTCTACAATTATAATATTTTTTATCGTTTTATATGTATTATATATAAATATATATATATGTGTGTGTATATGTATATATATGTATATATATAATAATAATAATAAGTATTATTTATATTAAATGGTGTCCTGCAGATGTATTTATTGTCCCTCTCGCTGTTAGGGAGACTGTTAAAAAAAGTACCTCCAAAATACACGTTTTATATGTGTAATAATGAATTTCATATAAATTTTATAAGTATATATATAAACTTCTACATATTAAAAATTGTTACTGGTGTATATCAAATCAGTTGTTCTTTGAACGTTAGACCAAATGAACACTACTTTATGTTTGAATTTCAAAATTCTCTCCAATTTTTATTTTACATGTACAATGTATATCATACCAAAACATACAGTAAATTACCAACATAACACAGTCGCTAGGCGCCAAATTGTGATACTGGGTGGTACTTGGTGCCCGGATACTAATAAAAGCATGTCACGGTATTTTGTAAATATTTCTTTGAATATCTTAAGTGATAATATTGGATATCAACGCCTGCTTCTGTGTTAACAAAAATAAGGGTATGCACCTTATCTTTCCTATTCAAATTATACCTTGTTTTAAACTGTTTAAACACCATAGAAATGTAACGCTTAACACTCTCGTTAATACAGTTCGACGAGAGAAAAGTATTTTTAGGGGAATAATAAAGCCTTAAAATGATCTTCTGCCTAGTTCTAATTGTTTGAAATTGTTTTGACTGCCATTAGATGCTTGGTCAATACAGTTGACAAAACTCGGGGGGGGGGAGGTAGGGGGGTGAAATCGATTATGTCTTGTGACTTTCTATGAATAAAAATGGCTTTCTTTGATTATTAAAGATGAATAAAACGTGTTCTTCAATGTTCCAAGCTCTTAAGCATTTCGAACTTCAATGTTCATACTTCACACGTTACGTAAAGTTGATCTTGCACAAGGTTCCGGAGGCTACCATCGTTATATCCGTTGCCGCTGGCGATCGATTCGCGTAAAATTGATAGTTACTGTAAATAAAATAGTTTCTATTCTGGAAATTCAAAGAAAAAACAATTGGAAAATTAAAGTTGCGCGAAATGCATTCGAATCAGTGCCTGTGGTATTCGTGACCATTTGTTCTATCACAAGTCGATAAATCGGTGCTACTTTTTTAACGGATCATTTCTCTAACTTAATCTCTCATATAAGTAAAACTTTCTTTTCAGATTGTATGGCATCTCATTGAAATCTATGCGGATAGGGCTATGCCTCCTGGGAACGACGACTTCCCTCCCAAAGCAGGAATGTAGCATCTGCATGAGCCATTAAAAAGAGCAAATATGATAGTAAATGAGAGGTTTGGAACTATAAAGAAAAATTCTGATACCCGAATGATGATCCTATCAAGCCGTTTTCTTTCTCCAGCTATTTATTAACTTTGCATTAACTAAAGCCTTTTTATCTTTTCAATATTGATACTAGCTGCTCATTATATAAGCGTTAACGGTTTAAGAACAACAACCACTTAAGCTTCAAACAGTAAACCGTAAAGCATCAGCGTCATGGGTCTACATACATACGCTAATATTGATAGATTTTGTACACGGCAGAATCTGTATGAGCTTAATATGAGATTAACTATTAGATTATTTAGACTTCTTTTCTTTTCTGGATGAGAAAAATTGATGTATCAACTTACCTAACTCATACACACTCAATGGAAGGAGGAAGTTTACAGACGCTGGCAAATATTTGCATTTCCCATCAAATATATTAAAGCTTTCGCCGTGACCATCGGCCAGTATTCTATTGACATATCTACATGTACTTATTAATAAAGATTAAAGTACTCTTAACCTTTTCGTCGGTGAAAAAATACACATTCCAAGTACATCTGTTACCCAAACGGTGCCCGGTAGTTCTGCATTATAAGCACGTCATCAAAGTGGTACTTAAAATCAATGGTGAATTTGAATACTTCCTTGAGGCTTTTTATTTTAAACATACCAGTATTAACTGGGCATAACTGAGTAAACTTGAGTTGTACTCTCAATAAACTACTTTCTAAGACCATAAGACGCTTTTTACAGACTTGTATTTACAAACAAAACCCGAATAAAATAAAAATATAATATACATTTTTGGGATATTCAGGGTTAAAATGCATTACCTTTGAATCCTTTATTTTCTTCTTTTTGTTTAATTGTCTTGAGTTGCTCTGATCAAGAAAAAATCACAAATTAATAAAATAAAATATAATATAATATAATATAATATAATATAATATAATATAATATAATATAATATAATATAATATGATACCATATAATACAATATAATATAATATAATATAATATATAATATAATATAATATAATATGATATTATATCATATAATACAATATAATATAATATAACATAATATAATATAAAATGATATAGTATAGTATAGTATAGTATAGTATAGTATAGTATAGTATAATATAATTTTAAAAAATTATATATTATAAAAATAGAATGGAAGAGAACTTAACTCCGCTGGATGTCAACCCGGTATTTTCAAGGTCTCGGAGTAGGCTGACAGGTGCTACACCTTGCCCAAGGGTGACCTGGAGGTAATTGTGGCAAAGAGTAACCTCATTCGCCCAGGTCGAAACTCCACAACCGGATGCAGTTTATTGTCATAACTATTATTATTATTATTATTATTATTATTATTATTATTATTGTTGTTGTTGTTGTTATTATTTGATAATATATAGACAGCTATTTTGTGCTTTGGTATTGCGGACGTACCTCGTGACAAGGGTCGAGTTGTTCTGATAAGTGGCGCTATACCTATATTGCGTTTGTTGTGTTTCTTTTCTGTAATGCTGGAAGCCGTATTTCTGAATGAGTGTAAGAAGTGCTGTTGATGTGATTGCTGTGCTGTACGAAATGGTTGGCTTTATTTCATTTTTCTTGTTGTAGTATTTATTTCCCTGTTCATAATCTTTTTATTTCCTCAGTCAAAGTTGTGATCTGTTCAACAGTGCTCTGCTGTTTCATAGCTTTCAGTGTTACCTTTTCAAACGGCTCTTTTATGGGTTTTTTCTCTTTCACCCAAGAAACGCTTTGTATCACCCATGTAGAGGGCAGGACAGTCCTAACAATATAGTCTGTAAACTATACTTTTTCTCTCTTCAAGTGGAAATGGATCCTTTGGGTTTAAGAGTATCATCCTAAGAAAGAATGCTGTGAAAAATGAACACTTGATATTGTGCTGTCGGAGAGTTCGTTCTAGCTGTTCACTGATGCTCTTGACATATGGAAGACATAATTGCTTTACAAGTTCTTTTTCTTCTTTATGATTACGTCTGCTGGTTTTTCGTTATGCTCTCTGGACATCCCTAGTACGGTATCTATTAGATAAGAGAACCTTTAAAAAGTGATTTTTTTCTCTTCTGAGGTAGTATTGCTTTGAAATAACATTCCTTGCCCTTCCAAACAGAATGGTGCACTATGACGAGCTAAAACTTGATGGTGTGAGGCCTTATTACGGTACTGGTCCTTATGAGTTGGTTTCCAGTATATAGTCAAGAGCCTAATGTATATAGAAAGAAAATTTATTCCAATAACCGATATCTTTAATAAGGGAGTCTGTAGAATGATGGGAAATTCTTTAGAAAACACAACTATGGTAAATGCCAGTTATTTACACATACAGGAAATTCGAACATGTGCGGTTTTGAATAGTCGGAAGTTTACCGTATCTTCATGCTTCATAGTTTCCAAAATGTCCAGAATATATTCATCTTGTAAAAATCAAAACTTTCAAGGGGTACAATACATCATTTGATTTAACAATGGATAGCCACTAATCCCTAAAAACTTTCTTCTCATTATCCATATTTATGATTTATCACGATGGTCTCATCAAAAAGTATTTTTAATTATATACCTGTAAAACTAATCACCTCACCATATACTTTTTGATTCTTACAAAAGTAATAGGAACAATGCACTTTCAACTGATGGGTCTACATCAAGTCAAATCCCAAACTCCATGACTTGGTTATTGTAAAAGAGATACTTCATATGAAATTAATATCAATTCTAAAGCAATAAAATGATTAAACAGTAAATGAAGTAGTTATTGTAGAATCATCATAATCATCATCATCATCATCATCATCATCATCAGTAGTAGTAGTACTAGTGTGGTAGTGGTAGTAGTAGTAGTAGTAGTAGTAGTAGTAGTAGTAGTAGTAGTAGTAGTAGTATTAATAATAGTAGTAGTAGTGGTGGTGCTGGCAGTAGTAGTGATGGTGGTGGCAGTAGTAGAAATAGTAGTAGAAGTAGTAGTAGTAGTAGTAGTAGTAGTAGTAGTAGTAGTAGTAGTAGTAATAATAATAGTAGTAGTAGTAGTGGTGGTGGCAGTAGTAGTGATGGTGGTGGCAGTAGTAGAAATAGTAGAAGTAGTAGTAGTAGTAGTAGTAGTAGTAGTAGTA
>RDPX01000114.1:1383190-1552425 GCA_003991215.1 Morbakka virulenta | reverse complement strand
GTAGTAGTAGTAGTAGTAGTAGTAGTAGTAGTAGTAGTAGTAGTAGTAGTAGTAGTAGTAGTAGTAGTAGTAGTAGTAGTAGTAGTAGTAGTAGTAGTAGTAGTAGTAGTACTAGTAGTACTAGTAGTAGTGACTTCGCTGCTCTAAATCAGTGGTAAGTCAATTCATAATGCCCCTTTCACAGGTCTTCTGTCCGTGCAGGCTGCTGGAAATGTTCTCAGTTTTTGCTCATTGTCATATAGCCATACAGTGCTAGATCACGTCTTCTTAGTCTGCTACAAAATGTTCTCCTGAGTACTTAGGCAATTGTGAACCTCCTAATCCTTTCATTGTTAAATTGCACATGTCCATAATATCCCAGTCACCTAGCACAGACTGGTTTTCGAAGTGCACATAACTAATACTTCACACATCCAATCAATAATCTCCTTTGCCTTAAAACAACATATGCACCTCATAATATTGCTAACAATTAATACAAAAACAAACTTACAAAATTATTAATACTGTGAATACTCTGAATCTTTGTCTGCAAAGCAGAATTGTCTTGGCATATTCTCAATAGTTCTATTTTGTGAAACAGCTGAAATATACCAATTTACCTTTTTCACTTTACTTCCAGTTTCTGGATGGCTAGCAGACTCTGAAGTCCTTCTTGTATTTGGCAAACTTGATGCAGCATTTGTTTTTTTCAATGCACTCTCAACCACTTCATCATCAAATTTCTTGCGCTTTACTGATCTTGATGAGCTACGTCTGGGCTCAGATGGTGAAAATTGACTAGAAGAGCCTGTTGTCTGTCCCTGTGTACCAGACTGTGGGCTGTTACCATGTTTACCACCGGTAGTTCCAAATTTAATCATTGTCACGTGCCTGCATATTACAAAAAATATAAATACATAAAATTAAGGTTAAAAAATTAAATACAGTTCAAGTAAAGCAATGGTGGAGCTTAACAGTGAATATCACTCTTACCTGGAGCGAAAATTGCACTTCTTAATAAAATTCAATATACTCTCTCTTAACACAAGGAGCTTATTTCAGTCTAAGTACTAAAAGGAGAATATTATCAAATTCACTTTTTTCTTAATTTTCATTTCCAAACCCTGTCAAATTTCATTTGAATCCAAAAGTATTTTGTGGCTCACAACATTATATCCCAGAGTCTACCTAGAAATAGCTGTGTAAAATCAAAGTCATGTTTCATCCTTAATTCAACAGTTGTCTTCCAAAGGAAGCTAATTTTTTCCCTCGGGTTTATCATCTGCTTTATATTAGACCCTGAAAAATTGCTCTTCAAAGTCAGGCTTTCTATCTGCAATCTTCTTCATACAATACCTGCCTTTACCTAGGACTAATCAAACGTGTTATTTTATATAAAATTTTTCAAACAGATTAGCATAAACTGCTTGTGTTGCTTTAGTATGAACTGAACTTAATAGTTCTCTTATATTTACTGTGTTGTAGAAATCTTAACTATGTTCTTTCTTTCAGATGACACAATAATAGAATCAAGAACCTTGAATACAGTCTAGAAATATATTACTCTGCAGATCTGTTAAACTTTGAACTTTCTCTTCAGATGAATATCTTCTTGGTACGATTGATCATTATGGATAAATTTCTTTGCCTGGAATGATTTGATACAACTCTTCATTCAAAAGTTTTCTTTAATCACTTAATACAAACCATCAAATTTTAAACAAACTAGGCAGTGTGATGAATTTTTTATCACCACTAAATTACTTCACTTTACAATTCACTCTGCCATCCTGGTGTAACATGTATGTATCATTTTTATAAAACTTAAAGTCTTCCAGTATCATTGGATAAAATTGAATGTGACACCTTCTGAAACATGTGCTAAATGAGAATAGCAACATTTGAACTTTGTGAAGGCCATTCAGCCATGTGATTTGACCATTTTAGTATAGACTTTTAAAGGTCCACTTCTAATTAGTATATGGTACACACACACAAATATATATATATATATATATATATATGTGTGTGTGTGTGTGTGTGTGTGTGTGAAATGGCTTGCAAGCCTGGCTCCACAGGAAGTTCCTAGACGAAATAAATACCATAAGCATTACAATGACACTATCTACAAAGTTAGCACCAGCATGCAAATATAAATATCCTGATGTGAAATTCTGGGAAGTTGTCTTGTATGATGCTCTTCGAATTCACCATATCTTTATCATGCACTGCCATACAGACTAATCCTTTTATGCATATGTTCAACGTACAGAGGCTGGTATCAACAGAGCAGTCAGTTCCTATTTGGCTAAACAATCCTGGACCAGTCTTGCTGCAACATGTTTGTAGTTATATATGATCCATTAATTGATGAAGTGAAAGTTATTCAATCAAACCCTTACTATCCTCACATATCTCATGCTTCTTCTTCTTTCATTGCCTTAGCTGTTCCAGCCATCGGCGGCCTCTGATGAATTTTTTCCATTTTGATCGGTAAAATATATGGCCTGCATTAGGATTTTATGTTAGTTAATGCAGGTATTTCCTTCTTTGTCTTCCTCTTGCTCTTTTATCGTCAATTTTACCGGTTAAAGACAGGTGTTCGAGTTTTCCTTTTCGCATGGCCCAGGAATCTAGCCTGTCTACCTCTGATGTTCTTCAAGAGATTTCTTTCCTGCTTAACCTGTCTCAGAACTGCTTCGTTTGTTGTTTTTGTGGTCCATGATGTTCGCTGCATTCTTTAGAATGCCCACATTTCAAACGCGTTGATCTTTTTTGACATTGTTGCACTTATCGTCCATGCTTCACAGTTGTAAGTGAATACTGAGTAGACGTAACATTTCAGTACTCTGAAGCGGGTTTCGAAGCTAATATTCTTGTTGGTCAGAATTGTCCTTAGTTTTTCAAATGTCGCTTTAGCTTGTGCTGTTCGTAATTTTCTCTCTTGATCGTCCTTGGCGTTCCACAATATCCTTGTTCCAAGGTATTTGAACGTGTTTACCTGCTTAAGTTGATCTTCGTTCACCAAAATATTACAGTTTGGAATTTTGTCATCTTTTTTCTTAGTAATAACCATGCATTCTGTATTTTTGACCACCAATTCCATGCCTTTTTTGAGACTGCTGATGTTTGTGACATTCACAAGATTTTGTAACCTTTCTTCCGAGTCTGCAATTAAGACAGTATTATCAGCAAAACGAAGATTGTTGATATTTGTTCCTCCAACATTGACTCCTGGTTCTCCAATCAGACCTCTCAATATCATTTCACTATATAACGAGAAGACGTCTGGTGATAGTACACATCCCTGTTGCACGCCTTTCTTGATTACACATTCTTCAGTGACATTGTCACCGACTTGAATCACCGCCAATTGGTCGTAATATAGGTTTTGGATTATTCTTAAATCTTTATCATCTATATTGATCTCATTAAGCATGTGGAGAATTTCGTCGTGTCGAACTCGGTCGAAGGCTTTCTTGTAATCAATAAAAGCCAGGTATAAATCTTTTTGTACTTCTATAGATCTCTCTGCAATGTTTTTCAAAACAAAAACTGCATTCCTCGTCCCTTTATCTGGCAGGAATCCGTACTGTTCTTCTGATATTTTTGTCATGTATTCTCCTCTTATTTCTTTGCATGATTACTTTAAGTAAAAGCTTGATGCAGTGACTCGTTAGACTTGTTGTCCTGTGGTCTTCACATTCCATTGTGCCTGGTTTCTTTGGCGTTGCGATAAATATAGATTTCAATATAGCTCCAGGAATGATTCCAGAGTCGTAGATCTTATTGAAAAGTTGTTGCAGGTAGTCTAGGCCCGCTTCTTCTAGTGCCATCAGAATTTCGACGGGGATGTTGTCAGGACCAACTGCTTTGTTTGCTTTCATACGTTTCATGGCATTTTCTACTTCGCTTTTCAATATCATCGGTCCTGACATTGGTTCCGAGAACGTGAAAGGTTTTTCTGGTCGTTTGGGATCATTATACTGCTCTTCTATGTAGTCATGCTATCGTTTTAAGATTTCTTGTACTTCAATCAAAATAACTCCGTTTTTAACTTTTAAGCACCCCGTTTTGTTTCCAGTTTTGAATTTTCCAGTGATGGCTTTTATTTTTTCATGTGCCTCTTTTGGTGAAATATTGTAGAACTTTTCTACTTCCTGGCAGATTTTATTCAGGTATTTCTCGTGTGCTACATTACAGAGCCTCTTCACTTCCTTATTCAAGATATATTTCCTGGAGTCCTGTTTGGATTTTCTCCTTTCTTCCATCAGATCTAAGATTTCCTGATTCACCAAGCTTTTATGTGGCTTCCTTTCGCATTTTTGGAGAATTACGTTTGCTGAATCCATAATAACATTCTTCATTTTGATAAAGTCTTTTTCTGCTGTTACGTTGTTTTGATTCTGGAGTGGATAGTGCGACTCCATTCTTTCAGTTACTTTTGTCTTCATGAGTGTTCTGATTTCTGGGTCCTTGCAGTTTTTTAGTTGTA
This sequence comes from Morbakka virulenta, assembly GCA_003991215.1. Classification (NCBI taxonomy): domain Eukaryota; kingdom Metazoa; phylum Cnidaria; class Cubozoa; order Carybdeida; family Carukiidae; genus Morbakka; species Morbakka virulenta. Next base: position 1,547,948 of record RDPX01000114.1, on the reverse strand, counting down.
GTTTTGGAGTTCTGTTTGGCTTTGAGTTCTTTAATTTTAGCCGAAATTTTGCTACCACTGGTACATGTTCGCTGTCGCAGTCTGCACCTGGATAGGTCTTAACAATGACCACTGATGTTCGAAATCGTTTGGGTACCAGGATATAATCAATCTGATTTTTCGTCACACCGTCGAGGCTTTTCCATGTCCACAGTTTATTTTCTGGTTGTTGAAAACACGCATTTACTACACATGACCCCTGTTCATTGCACCACTCTACAAAACATCTCCTCTGTCGTTTCTGAGTTTCTGAGACCGAACTTCCCCACAATTTTCCCATCAGCTTCATTCCCGACTTTGGCATTAAAGTCGCCCATGATGATTTTGACTTCGTTTCCTTAGCACTTCTTGATTGCTAAGTTCATCTCATCGTAAAACTGTTCTATATATTGATCAGTTGAATCAGAGATGGGAGCATATACCTGTATCAAGCTGAGGCAAAATCTGGGCTCCTTGATTTTAACAAGTACGACTCTCTCAGAGATTCCCCAGTATCCAATGAGATTACTTGTTTTCTCATCCAGCAATACACCTACTCCATTACTGTGTTTATCATTTCCTGAATAGATGACGGTCCACTTCTTATTTGTGATGCAACCTTTGTTGTCCCATCTCATTTCGGATATTCCCAGAATAGACAGATTTAATCTATCTGCTTCTTGTAGAACATTGTCAAGCTTGCCTATTTGAAATGTTCGGACATTCTATGTTGCAATTTTGGTGATACATTTCTTCAGTTTCTGTTTCTCCTTGTTTGCAGTCGCAGTCTTACGATCATGTGTAACCTGCATTCCATTACTTCCATGATCAGGCGAGACTCCTGTCTTTTGCAGATTGCCAATAAAGGACCCATTTACGCCGTTTACTAATCTTCTTTTCTTTGAATTCATTTCAGAGGTATACGTGGTCCAGTTACTGTCCACAGGGAGACCGGTTCCATGGACAGTTTCAAAACAGTACTCGCCGCCAAATGTTGGCAGACGCAGAGGTGCTGTTACTAAGATGCCGCTGGATGCCAGAACCGACGCAAACTTAGATTCAGGAGGCTAAGGGAGTACTCGACACCAGCCTCCCATGATGTCACAGAAAATTGTTCAGATTAATTGTGCAGCTTGAACCAATCCCAATGCTTAAATGATTACCATAACTGATACGTAGAATTTTACACTTAGGTAAAGTCCTCAGTTATGACATGCTCTGACTGGTGAAATACTTGTGTTATAAAAATATGGTTATGATATAATTGCACCATGCTTCATAAATTAAATGAATTTTGGCAGGGAAGAACGATGTAAACTGATTACTAGGGTTTGCTTGAACTGAACAGAATCATTGTGTAGCATAGTTTGTGTTTTGAAAACCTTAACTTTATTTCCCTTTCTTTTATACATGACTACAATAGACTCAAAAACACTGTTTAAGGTCTACAAATATATTACTGTACTGGTCGGTTAAACTAAGAACTCTCTTTTATCATAACACTGCTACTGCACACTTGGATGCAACATCATAATCATTCTCTCAATCTCCACATCTCTGATCCATAAGTAAGTAAAGACGTTTTCAAAATGGTTAGATTCTTATTCTATGATGTTTTGTCATTACTCGATATCCCTAACGTGGTTGCTGTCAGGTTAAACCGAAGTTTTTCCCATTGATTTCTCATTTTAAGAGATATTGACACATTTCGAGAAGACAACTTTACACACATCAAAGCCCTTGCATGGTTTTCTTTGCTTGGCATTAAGTCCTCGTGTTGCATAAAATAATTCAGGAAATCATCATAATTAAAGGCAGAAAAAATGACTGAAAAAATGTGGGGAAAAATCAGGCAGAAAAAATGACAAAAAATGGTAGAAATTGCAGAATTTGATAATCATCTTCATATTAATAAATTCTTGAAATACAGTTAGGGTTTTAAAATTTTACCCAGGGAAAAAATAATAAAATACATTAGTAGAATATTTTGAATGGACAAGTGTACACTACAATGATTAATCCACTGCATACCAGCATATACAGCTTGTCAATGTTTGTGGACTCATGATTCTGATAAAAGAATGTGCCAATAAAAGTCAAGACTAACAGCATTTACATAATAATAGTTATCTACAAGCCATGTGACATTGGAAAAGAGATATTACTATTACAAAATTAATACCTCAGATTTTCTGGGTTTTTTAATGGTTTGCACCTTATAAATTTACATAAATATAAATATAAATTCACTTTAATTCTGTACAAGGGTGATTAAACAAATGTAAACCCTGTTGGATTCACACCAATCAAGTTCTTATTTGGGATCTTGTTATTAAGGATGAGAAAAAAGCGTACATTATATTAGGTGTATGTTAAGGGACTTATCCCTATGTACAAGTCATTAACAAGCTTTGACTATTTACTTGTATTTATGATGTATGTAATAAAAAAATCTGCTCCCATTTATAATTTAGTCTCAGTAAGGTGGTTACATGGATATCAATTAAAAATTTCATTTGAATTTGCTGTATTTAATGCACATAAGGCAATGTGCTACTTCTAGGGAATAGGTCACTTTAATTGGGTGGTTAAAGTGACCTATTAGTGTATTCTGTGCTCCTACAATAAATTGTTTTTGTAACTTTGAGAAGTGTCTATGTTTGTGCACAGTAAAAAAAAGGGGGGGGGGTAAAGACAAATTTTATAAATGAGATCCAAGATGGCTCACAAATAAAAAGAAGCTCCTCATTTTGTGTAAATAGCATAATGAAGAAGATTTTAGAAAAAAGAGCTAAAAATACTAAAACAACAAGCTTGGGGTTTTTATCTGCACAGTGTGTTTGTTAAGTGGGGCATGTGATTACCTAAAATTATATCACAACCTTTGGATTACCACTCTAGAGAGAAGATGAATGACAGGCAAAGTTGGCCACCAAGAAGAGAAAGGGAATTAACTGGTTGATTTGAAGCTGACTTGACTCTGAAATTCAAGCATCATTGGGTGAATGAACACTCATGACAGGAGGGCAGCTTGTGCTAAAGACAATGCTTGACACTACACTGAAACTTATTAACCCAAAAGAAGAGAGAAAACAAAGAATTTGTGTCAAGGGTTATACCATTATGGAAATGTGGAAGTGGTGTAGTAATGGGTGGCTGCAACATAGATTTAGTATGAACATTCCAACACATAAACCTAATATTGGGTAAAATACACCCTCCATAAATACAACTCTCCTTATATGGTAAATAGTAATAGAAAATGTCATATTCTGTCTGTATGGCATTTACCATATGTAAGTGTTCCATAAATTTGTAATATTGACATAACCATTATAAAAATCATCTCAATTCCACTTGTAATATGTAAGAAAAGTTAAGAGTAAAAGATCTGCACAAATATGGTCTGGTGGAAAAGTAATGTAGCATCTTACTTGTGAGCTGTGTAGAAAGATCAGGGTGGAAATAAAAACCAGTAGTTTAAGGCCTCAAAAAGTTAATGTGCAGAAAATAACATCCAGAAAAGTAAATACTAAAGAAGTAATGTTGAAATCTGAAGAATAGATTTTTAAAGGGCTTTCTTAAAATAAATTTTGGGGAAGTATTACAAAGCTTCTTAATAAATAGCCTGCTTACTACATTTGATTATTTAATGTCTGAGTAGTGGGAGGTGGGGGAGGGGAGGCAATGTGTTCAAGAAAAGAATTAAGATTTTGGAAAATACCAACAATTATTGACATCATTGCCTCTGCTTTTCATGCTCTTTTGATTTTTGCAGGTAAGTTGCTGGTGTTTGCTCCATGAAAAAGATAATTGATTCTAAATTGCATAAGCCAAAAAGAACTATAAGAGAGTTGCCACTTACTAGCTACTTCTTAAAGTTTGTTACTGTAAAAGAAAATACATTTAAAGAGAGTCCTATCAAAAAGCTGGAAATGAAATGGAAAACCCACTGGACCTTGTGTAAAGCAATTGTGGGAATGAATCAGGCAACAATAATAGTGGCAACACAAAATAGAAAAGATACTCTTATCTTTTGAAAACCCTATATATATATATATATATATATATCTTTCTCTCTCCCTCCAGGTGCCAAATCCATTCCAGACATTAGTGTTCATATTTCTCCACAGATTCCTATATCTCATCATATGTAGTAGATCCCCAGCTTTTACCTTTTCCTTCTCACTTGCTGATACTCACTATTAATTATGGCACATGAGATTTCCAAAGTATGTTAATCTTTGTTTTCCTCTGCTTCTTTTGCCCCCTATACAACCTCTAAGGATAAGATTTTCTAGTTCTTCCTTTCTCATGATATGTCCCATAAACCTCATCTGCCTTTCACAAATTGCTTTTATCAGACACCTTTCTGCTCCAGCTTTCCTCAAAACTGCCTCATTTGTTTGATGGTCTACCCATGATATTCTCATCATTCTCCTGCTTCTAATCTATTTTGCATTGATGGTGATATTGTCCAGCACTTACAACCATATAACAGAGTAGATGTTACATAACCTTGCAGTACCTTCTTCTTTGTAGCCATTGACATTTGGTGATGTTCCAAGATCTTCCATAAACTTTCAAAAGTATTTTTTGCAAGCCCTATCCTTCTCTTGATTTACAGATCATACTTTCCATTCTCTGTTTTATACCTACCTAAGTAATTGAACTGATTATCTTGCTGTATGGGGTCACTTCTAATATACAAATTGCACCAGGGACTTTGGTTCTTATTTATCATCACACATACTGTTTTCTTGTGATTTATTTCCAGTCCTTTCCTTCTATTTTGGTCAACTATTTCATCTAGTAGCCTTTGTAAACCTTGTTCTGAGCCTGCAGCCAGTGTTGAGTCATCTGCAAATAATATATTGTTGAAATTATGACCTCCTACTGAAAACCCTTCCAAATCTTCTATCCCTCAAAAAATCTTTTCACCATACAGATTGAGTAAACCAGGTGAAAACATACATCCCCATCTTACTCCTCTCTAAATCTTGATATAATCACTAGTTTCATTATCCATTGTCATACAAGCAGTTTGAAACCAGTATAGATTTTGTGTAAAGAAGAAATCCTTCCCATCCAGGCCAAATCCCTCAGGGTCATTGAGCAGCATTTCATGCTGCACCCTGTCAAATGCCTTGGTGTAATCAATAAAAAAAGCAGACATAACCTTTCTATTGCTTTTTCTGACAGCATCCATACCATAAAGATAGTACTTTTGGTACAAGTATCCTCCATGAGTCCACACTGTTCTTTACCTATTTCTTGTCTGATTTTTCCACAGGCTCTCTGTACAATGATCTTCAGAATCAGTTGCACTACATGATTCATAAAAAAACTCCAGTTCACTGTATATAAAAGACCATGATATTTCAAAGTAAATTATGTACTTTCAATCTTGATTTTCAAACAACAGTGGCAAAAGGAAGACAATAGTATGATCTAATTTAAGTGGTAAGCTCCCTTGATAGTTACTGGCACCAACAAAATGCAAGTTCTTGATGAATGGTACTATAAACATATTGACACAGATTTGGAATAAAGCACTTGTCTTTTGATAGCAAGCATTTCCAAACTAAAGCAGTCACCACTACTGCCTAATGGAAAATCTGAGGGCTTGATAACCAATACCAACAGTAAAAACAATTGAGCAATACTGAGGAGAGCAAAAGTAGTTGAAAACAAGTCATTTGTAGATTCCCTTACCAGACAATTTGGCAGCATTTATTCTTTCCATTCATACTTTCACTATTCAAGGGGTCAGTGCCACCACCCAGTATCTAGCATTTTTGGTGTTTTTTACTTTTTGGTGTCAGATTATAGACACTNATATTGACACAGATTTGGAATAAAGCACTTGTCTTTTGATAGCAAGCATTTACAAACTAAAGCAGTCACCACTACTGCCTAATGGAAAATCTGAGGGCTTGATAACCAATACCAACAGTAAAAACAATTGAGCAATACTGAGGAGAGCAAAAGTAGTTGAAAACAAGTCATTTGTAGATTCCCTTACCAGACAATTTGGCAGCATTTATTCTTTCCATTCATACTTTCACTATTCAAGGGGTCAGTGCCACCACCCAGTATCTAGCATTTTTGGTGTTTTTTACTTTTTGGTGTCAGATTATAGACACTATCATTGTAACCAGTATTTATTGATTTATTGATTGGAACCAAAATCAAGTACTGAATTTTGAGTATGTCACTCCAGGCAAAATGCTTAAAACATTCTCCTGCTAAATTAGCCAAAAACAAGATACTTGGTTCTGGCACTGAACCCTTGTATTATAGTAAATGTTAATGTAAAGAATCCTGGTACCAAGATTTGACATTGGTGTACCTTTGTAGAATGACTTTTAATCTCTTTATGTTGTAAAGTAATCTTCATTAAAATACTTGATTTTGATAATGTACAAATAAATGTCAACAAGTACATATTAAAATGTATTTTTCTTACTGTTGTAGCCTTCAGAACATGGTCTTTTTGTTAGTTTTGATTGTATCTTAATCAAAATATACAGTTTTGTAAGTACACATGCTTTACTCATAAGATTCCCAGGTGAGCTTAATTTTCCCCTTGTAATTGCAATCCCTTAATAAAATAGGGTATTTATTAGGGAAAATACAAGGAACAAGAGCCTTAGGAGGCAGATATAGATAAATGATGGAACAAATGCTTATTTAACTACTGTTTCAATCATTCAGCTTGCCAGAAATAGAAGCAAATGGAAAACCATGATTGCCAATGCCCTTAGAAAATATGCCATAGAATAAAATATGGCATAGATGCATAGAATCACAATACCTGAAGAAATATAATTGTCAAGTATCTGGACCAGGGTTGGCACTTTGAATAATATAATCTAAAAAAGTCCAATATGTAATTTATGTAGGTAATATCACATACCTGAAAATAATTTAACTCATGGATTGTTCTATGGTTGACAGTGATTACAAACTTCAAAGCAGTTAAAGCAACAATTGGCACTTTCCTGTGCATGCCAATTTTGCAGAAGTTTTCACAACTTGCAAGAAATATCAAATACATTTTTTACTTTGGGAGAGGTATCAAAAGTTGCTTTCTTTAAGTTAACCCACATTTTACACAGAAAACAAAACTGTTTTCTATTGTTAACAACTCAAAGATAGCAGATATCATTTTCAGAACCATGCGTTTATTGTGGTAATGAAACTTTATTTTGTCTTGACTTATTTTATCCTTGCATTTTTTAGGCTCGTAGAATAATGCCTTATGGTAGCCATTTTTGTACTAGCCTGGTGAAGATATACATGAAAATGAGGAATTTTAGTACCTTGGTTTGGCAATCCAGAGTGATGTAGTGTAGTGAGAAGGATGTCAAGAAGCATTTCCAAGCTGGCTAAAACAACTGAGGAAAAGCGACTGGCATTCTATGTACCAATCATGTACCAGTAAAACTGAAGGGCAAGGCGTACAAGATCATGGTTCAGCCAGCAATGTTGTATGGGTAAGAAACTGTGTCTCTCACCAAATGACAAGAAAGTTCTTTTGATGTTGTGGAGATGCAAATGCTGTGCTGGATGAAGGGTGTAACCAGAAATGAGAAGATTAGAAGAAACCTTGAAGAAGCCTTAAGAAGTTGCAGGAATATCAGCTCTTATGGTTTGGGCATGTAGAAAGAAGAGGTGAGCAGTATACAGGAAGGAAACACATGCAAATGGAACTACCAGGATGAAAAAGATGAGGGTGACCCAACTGCAGATGGAGGGACAACATTAAAGAAGACAGCAGTAAAAGGGCCCATAAGGGAGGATGAGCAGGACTGTACAAAGTGGAGAACTCAAATTTGCTATGATGACCTTGAAAAGGTAAAAATTAGTAAAAAAAGAAAAAGAAGTAGTACAATAACAGCTTTGTAAAGCCTTACATCTAAATGGTTGTTTCATTAAAATTTACAAAACCACTGTATTTTGGAATAATAGGAAGAGTTTTAAAGCCTATATGATCAGACTTAGACACTAATGCATCAATCTTGCAAAATATTGGAAACAATGGAGAAGACCATTTGAAAATTATCTAGATGAGTTTTCCAGGAGTATCCCAGAAGGTGGACATAAACCAAAAAAGCTATGTATTCAAATCATGTGTCACATTCTGTTTATGAACACATGAATGAAATCAATGACAATGATCATTGTATTCCAAAGGTGGAAACATTCTACTGCAAAACACCAAATGAAATACTTGTTTATCATTGCTTGGGTACACATTATAAGGGGCCAGGAGAATCATTTGACTAGTCACTTGTTATACTAAAGAAATTGTATAAAGATGGCAATTTCCAGGCAGTTTCTACTGAATTATATCAAGATTAGTTGGTATGAGGCAGTTTTACTAGTGGTTTGCTATCTCCATATATTTGTCAAAAGACTTCTTGAGCACAAAATCTTGGCTGAAGATGAGGCATATAAACATCCAGTAGCTCTCAAGAGCACAAAGAAGAACCCTAATGTTTATACCCCAATATCCCACATAACAGCTGTTCATATGACAACCCTGGATAGCATTTCAGAAGAAATAAATTGTGATTATATAACCAGTAAGATTAGCACAAATGATTCAACTATTGCTGCTACCAGCAATACCAGCAACACTTCAAAAAAGAAATGTGGATTTCAAAAAGGACCTTCACTTAACTGCCAATTCTATCCTGCTAAGCAAACTGAATGCCATCACTGTGATATAGTAGGTCACTATTTTAACTGTGTTATCAAAAACTGCATGGTTTGAAAGATAAAAAAATACATTGTTCCTCTCTACAAACCTAATCATCATCATCACAAACCTAGTCTTGCCATCATACCCAAAAACCTGAAAAATTCTGCAATGACATGCAATATCTACAAAATTTCTTTATCCCAATTGATTCATGCAGCTCAGACAGCTACATAAGTTAGGCAGCTGCTAAGAAACTCAATATCCCATTTTAACCATGAAACCAAGATGGAGACCTGGCATAGACCAACAAATCAGTGAAAATCAAAGGCATGTTTACAATCAATATTGAATAACATGGCAACAAATATCAATCTGTTGTAGTTGATGTCATGAAAAAACTATGGTAAGACCTTATATTGGAGAAGGAATTTCAACAGATGCATTAAACTGTCATAAATGAGTATGGGGGTCAATTGCTAGCTTTTATGGTGGGGAAATGTTGATACAAAGGGCGGCACAACATTTCTAATAGTATGGCTTTAGATATGAGAGCCTCCTGTAACTTGACTACAGCTTCTATAACTCCTGTTAATTTATTCTAGAATCTTTACCCAGGCTGTAAACCAAATACCACCAAATCATGCAAACACAGTAAAGCCAAGTGTAAGATTAAAGAGCAAGAGATTAAGCAGATGCAAGATGCTAGGATAAGCAACACTCCATATCACCCTGGACAGCTCAAATTGTTGTTCCTCGAGATCCCAACGAACATCTTAAAAAAAATCTGTGTCAATTTTTCACAAACTGTAAATGTCTACACAGAACTGGATGTATATTTCATACCCAGGATTGATAGCATGGTTGAGTGAATGGCAGAGTATTCAATATTTCCTATACTCAGTTCTAAGAGTGCATATCATCAAGTCAAAATCAGGTGTGAGGACATGATTTATACAGGTTTTGAAGCTAATAAAAGATTGTACGAATTAAAATAAATCCTACTGAGTGTTACTAATGGCACATCAAAGTTCCGGGATGCAGTAGATAAGGTCATAGAAGCAAAGGGTCTTAAAGGAACATTCTAATAAATGGAAAAGGTGACAATCTGCTGAGTTAACTTGAGAGATTACAATGAAAATGTGGCCAAATTCAGAGCTGCAGTGAAGATATATGATCCTCAACAAAGATAAAACAGTATTTCAGTGAGTAATATTTTTGGATATTGTGTGAATCACTCTCTTATCAAACCAGACCCCAATCAGTTAAAAGGTTTAGTGGTATTACCTCCACCTCAGAGCCCTAACAATTTACAAGTTCCATCAGACGTTTTGCTTACTACAGTAAATGGACCCACAAACGTTTTCTGGCAAAATTAAGTAACTGTCTAGTTGTAAAGTATTTCCTGTAATTTCCTGCCATTGAGAATCTGGAAAAAGAGCTAGGGGAATTAGTGCTTCAAAATATTGATAAAGGTAAACCATTTGTAGGTGAATGTCATGCATCACAAGTATCAATTTCTGCCATGCTGAATAAAGATATAAGGTCAGTTGCATATATGTCAAGGAAATTTCAGCTGTATCAACTTCACTACCCATCTGTCATGAAAAAACAACAGCAATTATTGAGCCTGTACAAAAATGGGAACATTTACTATGATTCAAAAATTTCATGCTCATTACCAATCAAGGTTCAGTCACTTTCATGATGGAAAATTTACAGAGAACTAAAATTAAATACAATAAAATTCTTTACTGGCACCTTGAACTAGCATCACTGCCCTATACTGTGCAATACTGACCAGGCCCAAAGGATGTAGTAGCAGACACCTTGTCTCATTTGACCCAAAATTACAGTTTGGAGAATATTTATGCAGGCCTCTGTCATGCAGGAGTTACAAGGCTTTTACATTATGCACATTTTAAGAATTTACTTTCTTCACTGATAACATGAGAAATGTCTATAAAATATGTCAGGTGTGTGCTAAAGAAAACTGCACTTTCACAAGAAATGTGATGATATCCTAATCAAAGCTACACACCCAAAGATGCCCTCAACAGTGACAGCTTGAAACAAGTACTTTTTTTGTTGCAGTGGATTAATCTTCTTGGTGTACACTTGCTTTTCCATGTCCAAGATATGGAGAACTCAACTGTCATAAAATACTCTCACTTATGGCTATAGAACAGCATATGTATCTTTCAAGTTTGATTATACCATGCAGTCACTCGACACCAAACAATCCAAGTGGAAATTGTCAAGCTGAACATTATGAGCAAATCATTTGGTATCAGTGTTTTTATCGCTAATGACACATAACCTCTCTACACCAGAATGCAAACAAGTCATACCAGAAGCTCTACATTTGATGCAATTCCTGATCAACATGACAAATCTTATCAATGCTTTGTGTTGTTTTCCAGAAGATCAGTGTGCAGTATCTCATCTTCAGAATGGCTCAAACCAGGAAAACCATTGTTCATCTGCAAATTCATTCAACCAAGTGCAACAGATCCATTAGTTGAAAAGGTGGAGCTTATTCATACAAATCAATGGTATGCATTTATTAAGTACAATGATGGAAGAGAACCAAGTGTATCATCACATGATTTATCTCCTTGTCCAGAATCTTCGGCAACAGAAGTTGAGTGTTTAAGCTCTATTGATGAAACTCACCATGAGCTTTCCCTGGATCTGTTTCTTGGGAAAGCAACCACACCAATTGTACCAACACTGCCAGAACAACCAACATCTAGAGCAAAATGTACCAAACCAGTACAGTGAGCCAAACCAACATTTTCCATGGCAGCATCCCTAAAGTCTCATCCAGGCAAACTTTGTTTGTCATCTACCAAAACAACCAGCAAGGATGAAAGATTATGAGCATTAATGATATACTTTACTATGTGTCATTGTGAAATGTGTTAACCATAACAAAAGTTTACACAAAACTTTAGTGATGGGGAAGGCCATGATATATGAACTTTACCTTTTCTTGTGTTATTATGAAATTTATTTTATCTATGTATTTTTCCTTAGACTAATACAAAACATACTTTCTAAAGACTTACATCTAAATAGTTGTCTTATTACATTATTATCTCTGAGCAAAGCTCACATAAAAAAACACCATTTACAATCCAATTATGTGACTTGTTATACCTGTAGAACATATGAGATTTACAGATTTTTTGGTACTTAGTGAATTTACTTTCTCTTCATATTTTGTGATCAACTATACTCCTTCTTTGTAGTGTGTAAGGAATAGTTGGTCATAGGTAAGAAAAAATATGTAACCCTTTACCAGATATGCATATCCCTAAGGCAGATTTGAGTATACAAGTATGTGAAGACAACAAGAAGCTCAACCAGATCAGTGACAATGACAGATACAAATTGCCAAATGTCCAAGACATTTGGCTAAGTTGTTCCACTGCAATATGTTGTTTTTTTCTCCAACTGATTTGTCTTCTGCTTTTAAACCAACTACACCTTGATGAGGAGTCAGAGAAACTAATTACCATCCATAAGGGTCTGCTTACTCCCAAGTGTGTTTTGTTTTTTGGTATAAAGACTACACAACCATCTTTAGAAATGATTTTAGTTGGTATTTGAATAGTTTCTTGTTGTGTGGATGGCATTTCAGTTGCAAAAGATAGTGTTGAAAAACAATTCAAAATCCTGTTAAAGGTGTTTGATAATTTTAAACATTTGAATGTTAAACTCAAATGCTACTTTTTCAACTCTGGGCTCCAATATCTTGTTCCTATCCTGTATAAGGAAGTTTTTTGTCCGAAAAAATGCATGATGATACTTGCGGTTCATACAGTATGAGCTCTGGGCCATATAAGTTACTTAGGAATATGCATGACGTCTTCTACTTCTATAACGTGATAAATCTTACGTTTCAGCATTAAAGAAACCGTGCCCATTCGCATAGATTGACATTCAATAGACTTAAACTTCAATTCGTTTAATAAACCCGTTCTTTAAACACAAGAAGTTATACGACTTTGATCTGTTTCCTGTCATTCTGGTCATGACTAATTCTCTAGCTGCCAGTACGAGTAACACATCTAGTCAAGGAAATAAAACAACAGCAAGTTTACTGTAACACTCTCCCTAAGTTGTTTAACAATTGACTGCTTCAATATCATGAATACATGTTCTGTGGATCAAAAAAACATGTTGCAACAGCTAAAACCAAAACATGAACAGCATTTCGCAAAAGTTTGCTTGGTAGTTTTCACTTGACGATAACATTCAATTTACTTACCAGAGTCTAGATCTGGTCCCAAACTTTTTGAATTCCTCTCGTCTTTTCTGGCTTCATTCTGTGGCTCATTAGTCACTACGAAGCTGCCATCTTTTCTTTAACACAAATGCCAAAAACAATAGTTGAAGGCAATGATATGAAACCCAAAGCCTAGATCTCTAACTTGAAAACGCGGCAAATTTGTAATTTGGCAGCCATCTTCTGTGGTCAAAATCAATAAAAAAAAGTAACACATAAAGAAATGAATTACATATTTATCAATATGCATCATGTTTAAACCTTAAAATCCAAAAACAATGAAAATAATTAATCAATGAAAGTTAAAACATAAACAGTTGCAATGTAGGTCAAAAGATAAAAACGGTCAGCATTCCTAAAAGTGGCCTAAATAATGAGTACTTAGAAATAAAAATAAGGATGCTAAATACGAGTTATAGGCCTACAAAATATTCTTTTAAGTTGTTTTAAAAATATTGTAAAATCACATTCATTTCCAATCTTTGGTAAGCGTTATACTTCTTCTTTGCAAATGCTGCCGTCACAAATATGACTTGTCAGTGAGCATCAAAACAATGACCTTTGACCAAAAACGAAATGATTACCTCCTTGGAAAGTTGGAGGCAGAAATGTTATACATATCAGGGCCCGCGCCTTGATTTTGAAAGTGAGGGGGCCAGCCGATATAGTGACTAAGGAGGCGGGAATTTTCGATTTTTATCTGTCTCGTTTGGCTAAAACCGCTTCCTTTTTGTTTTGATTTGCCGTAAAATAATGAATTTTTCTTTGCAAAGAAAACGTAGAAATGAAGCAAGAAAGAAACTTTTTAATTTTTTTTTTTCCGTAACAAATTTTCCAAAATAATTATATCGCATCTCTTGAGAATCAACAAAAAAATTTCCTACTTTGATAAAATCAATTTTATCAGTTAAATTCTTATAGGTGTTCAGGATTCCCAGTAAGTTGAACCTCTTCTGTTTCATGGTCGAACGCAACCAAGTTTTCAACCTTCGTGCGGTAGAAAAGGATCTTTCAGGTGTTGGTGTCGTTGCACCGTAACGAGAAGNNNCCAAAATAATTAAATCACAGCTCTTGAGAATCAACAAAAAAATTTCCTACTTTGACAAAATCAATTTTATCAGTTAAATTCTTATAGGTGTTCAGGATTGCCAGTGAGTTGAACCTCTTCTGTTTCATGGTCGAACGCAACCAAGTTTTCAACCTTCGTGCGGTAGAAAAGGATCTTTCAGGTGTTGGTGTCGTTACACCGTAACGAGAAGAAGTTTGGCGATTTTGGTGACGTTTGGCATGAGCTTCATTTCGTTCTGTCCTGCTTTCATTATTGCAAAGAGTTCAGCTGCATGCGTTGGGCTTTCTCCCTTTGAAATGGTTTTCAGAATTTCTAACTCTGTTGATAGAGCGGTGGTATCAACATCACCAATATAGAATTTATTCAATGCGGTCAGCTCTGCGTCATACGATTTACTTTCTGTGCCTTTCAAAAGGACCTGCTCAAGAGCTGAAAAGACTTTGTAGCTCTCTTCATCAAATCTTGTCATCAAGGCTTGGCTGACAGAGTCGATGGCTTCATTATAAATCTCTCTATAATGGTCTTCGGGTGTTTTTGGGTGGTGTATGGGAGTATCTTGTTTGTAACCTTCGACATACACTAATATCGAATAGTTGGGCCTCTTTCTTTTGCGCGGCAAGGTTGGAAGTGCAACTTTTGATTGAAATTTTCTTCTGACTTCATATGATCCACGGTTTCTTTCGTCAGCATTGCAAGTCAGTGGCCACTTACTGCTGACATACTTTCTTTCTGCAAAGTTTTGGACAGATTGTAAGTCAAACTGAATAATCTCTGTGCTAAACATAAGCCAAAGAAAAACGAAAAACTCTTCATTTGGCCTTGGCAACCAATAATTCTGGATCTAACTTCCTTGTCAGATTTTCTGCAAGGCCCAGAGCGACTGCAAATTCGAGTAGCTGTCGATGATTTTTTGGAAGCAGCTGGAAGAATGATTTGAAGAGAAGACTGTTGCGTCATATTCCTATTGTTTTATTCTTTTGTTTAAATGAAAACCCTCTAAATTAAGCGCGCTCTATTTTCTTGTATGACCGCACACTTTGAACATTATTTTTTCGCTTACCAAAGGAAGATGTTTATAAAACAAGACTATTTAAACAAATCCATTATTTCAAATACGTTCAGCTGTTTCTTTTTAGAGAGGGGCTAGCATTTTTCTATGGCACGTGCAGAGAGTGCAGACAAATGCTACAAAAAGACATCTTGTTATTCAGAAAAAAAATGTAAAAAAAATTTTTAGCAAATTTTTTTTTACTTTGCAAAAAAGTGGAGGGGCCATGCCCCCCCTCCCCCCTCCTGGTGGCGCGGGCCCTGCATATAATCACAAAACACTAGCTTTGCCATTTTTTATTCATTTGGGTCTCATTAGGGAAGAAACCGCATACCAATATGTTTTGTGTTTTTGCTAAGAAATTACGATTTAACAGTCCCAATCTATAACTGAAGTTAGGTCACATAGAGAACTTCTGTCCTGTTGGTTCGTTAGTTTTCGTGACTCGGCTACAGCGTCTCTGCCCAGTAGCAGGCACATGATATTGTGGATGGTGTAGGCTCCTCTAAGTCAGCAGGGTTGCAATTTGGGGTATCTGGTCATTGCAGCAGGTGGCCCATAGTCCGTGTGGCATTACAGCTGCAGGTGTCAGATGTTGATAATCTCATTCGTTTCATGACAGACTTCCATCTACCAGTACGTATCCGGTTTAGACTGCGCCACGTTGTCCAGACAAGATCGTGGCCAGTAACAATTTGTTCTTTGGGAACTGAACCTTCGCTCTCAAAAGCTGTTGAGTTAGATGATTCATCCCATTGTGCCTTCCACATGGTTTCTCGTTGAGATTGAGAAGAAGAGATATTTTCCTCTGGTATGTCCTGTGATATCGAGGAACACGACGATAAAAAAATAAACGTCACAGGACCAAAGCTGGCAATATATAAAGACGAATTTGGAATTTCAATGTCCTGAGACACATTTTTAGACTTGGTAAAAATCAAACTTAAAGGTCATGAACGGCTAAGGAACTTTGCCAAAGATCAATGACCTTCAGATCGAACAGCCTTTTTTAACAACTCCTGTACTTCGCCATCGCTGGGATGCACTAGTTGAAGACAGTAAACTCTCACCTACACAAGAAATTCTCATTAATCTTCTGTGGCTACAGCTCATACATGAGGTTCTGCGGAGTTTGATCAAACAAATGGGATAGTACCGAGTTGCATTTCCACACACCAGGTTTCATTAAGTCTGAAATAATCCAAGTTCTCGATAACCTTCTGGAGACATTTCAGACTGCCAAAGAAGTAAACATTATGCAATTTACCGTCCATAATAGTTCCAACTGTTCCTTCTCGCATGGCAGACCCAACCCGAACTACTGATTGTCATCAAGATTTGTGCTGTCCGTAAAGCCAGCGGCCAGCCAACAACGCATTACCCCAACAAAGCAAAGCAGGTGTGATAGATAACATTGTTGAAGAGGATATAATAACAGAAGATGCCCTACCAGAAATAGATATGCTCACCGTAAATCTACGACCTTTTTATAGTGCACTACCGAAACCACCAAATTGAACTTACACTTGACCAGGACCAGAGACAAACATAGTCAAAGCTACCACTGCTAGCTTCATCGGCGCACTGATTACAGCTAGCACTTGTATTGTTTTGCAAGCAAATGGGGAATCTCCAGTTAAAACTCTAGGTAAGACTAAACTTCACTTGATAATAAATAGACAACCATTAAAATTTGATTAAAATTTGAGAGCTTAGACGTTGACATTCTTGCATGAGTATTGTTTCTGTGCATAAATGATATTACTCTTCGCCCATCCAACTTCGAGATAACCTCCAGTGATGGGTACACCTACAAGTACAATGTGAATGATAGCCCCCACAACCATCCAACTGCTGTTTAATGAAACTGCTTGAAATTATCCCATGCCAATATCTGGCCCGGCAAATACTTACAGATGCCTGTTCCTGTAGATATTGCCACAACTGATGTCGGCATAGAACCTCTAGTTGATCTATGCAAGGGTAAAGATACATCATGACTGCCAGCAAGTTAGTTACTGAATACATCTGCATCCCTAATTAATAAAAGTACCTCATTTTTTTCAAAAGAGTCATCACTTTGTTCATGTTATCCCACCTCTACCAACCAATTATTTAAACCCTCTTTCACCAGAGGCTGGTATCGTCACAGGTCCCTCAAACCGAGATTCCAATGTACAGCAGATCTTGCTGGATCGGGATTTGCATCTACTTACAGACATCAGATCTCAGTTTATTAATCTACACAAAGAATACCAATCGGCCTTCAGTCCTCAAATCAATTGATACAACGGATCTCTGGGACAGCTACTACCTGTCTTCAACAGGACACTTGTACACCTACCACAGCAGAGAGGCACTTTACTACTTTATGCCGTTGCCCTAGTAGTGGAACTGCAGTCAAAATTCGATGAGCTCGAAACCGCTGGTGTCTTTCCCCAACCAGAAGATTTAAGCATCACCTTAGAATAGGTTAATCCGTCATTCCCAATTAAAAACCCTTCTAGTGTTTATCGTCTTGTGAAATCCATTGGAAAAGCTGGTCTGCATGGAAAGCTTCAACCTGCACAGTTACCCGATCTCAGCACCACTCTTTAAACACTTAAACAATTCAAATATCTGACAACAATCGATCTCAGCCAGACATTCTATCAAATTCCTCTGTACAAAGAATCATTAAAATACTGTAGGGTCCCTTTGGATACCAGGTTCGGAAATCACATTAAAGAACTGAAGTGTCATTTCCTTGGAAACCTAGTACAGGAAGGTCTCAGAAAATATTGCAAATGATCTTTAGTGTAGTGGCTACACCCCTGACTGACCCATACAGCAACTTGAAACACACCTCAATGGCCCTAGAGCTATGCAATCCGGTCTCCCCCAAAACCACCACCATCTCTGATTGGGCCTGGTCTAAAGGATAATTAAAAGCTTTTCCTTATTGAGCATCTACTCTTTTCACCTGAAATCTTACGAATACTGTAAAATCCCTACAGTTATTTCATGGTGCATACAATTTTCCTCGCTTTAGCCATAGCAAATGCTCATTCTACCTTCTTCCGCTAAAGCTATCGCTGCTGAAATGTTATCCAGTGACAAAATCTGCTGGCCGACAGTTCTAAGCAGACCTTGCATTAGGCTGAAAACCACCTTGTAGATCACAAGATCGTCACTCTTTCCTAGCCCAGTGACCAGTTTTGGCTTGTTTCGGATGGACCAGTCAAGAATTATGGTAACGCTCCACTCTTTACATAAATTGCAATAACAAGATCCACCTCACCGCCCACTTTAGTGCCAGACTGAAGGAACGCCAAGGTTCACGGTTACCATGTGAGGTGGAATCTCTCTTCATTGCATCGTCGATCTGTCACTTTACTCCAGATGATTTACAATCAGATCAACCAACCTCAATTCGTACCGATCGTAAACTATGTGTTACAATCTACGTGATTGATTCGTGATTGTTTCTCCAAAAACAGCAACGTCACCATCTTCCTTTTTGTTGCCAACCACTTCACTGCTAAATTCAACACCTCAAAGGCTGATCAAACATTTCATCAGATTTTGGCTCATGGAATGCAACCTCGTCCACTGAAGCTAGATACCAACTATGTCTATTTGTAATGACCTTCGACAAGTGACCGTTTTGCGTGTCAAAGCTGATTCTGTTATATCTGGAAAAGTACGTCTACTCTCTCCCACTCGATTTACCAGATATTTACTCAATGACTCAATCTATGCTGGGTCCACGTTTATTTGTCCCAAGGAAAGAGGTTGTCAGAAAAATTGACTAACATCAACAATAAAAAGCTCTACCTTCAACTAAGCACCATCGCAACTGATAGCATGCTTGTTGTCACCAGAAGGAACCGTTTGCACATTATCCAGAGATAATTTTTCTCCTTGATCATGTTCTTCAAGATCTAATTACTACCCGCCACATCCGTCTTGATCACTCTACACAGTACAAATCAAGACGTGTCACTCGTTTCTTTCTATGTTCTGGATCAACACGCTGTATTGACCTTATACAGCAACTGTCACATTTGCATGTCTCTGCAGGAGCTCCCAAAAACCTTTTCTCCTATAGTTACCAGCGGCCCTTCCACTGTAGTTGGCATTAAATTTGTTGCAGGTGCAGTCGGCTTCTGTCCACAACTTACCGTGGTCATCAGAGAAACGATAACCTTCTTCACCAATACGATCCTCGCACCAGGAGAAAACTGTCTTTGATCCCCAATGCTCTGATCCAGATGTGTGTTGGTATTTGTCTTCTTTTTGCCCTTTCTTATGTTATTCGATGTGATCCTGGACCAGACTTTGCTACACTCAGCAAGGATAATATCTTGATCAAACATGACATCATACTTGACGTCAGTCGCTTAAAGAACAATAATAAAAGCACAATAAGAAACAAAGCCAGACATTGGCGATGAATTACTCAGATGTTAAAAAACTCTGAAGCAACATAGGGTTTTTTAAAGAAGCTACAATGGCATATTATAAACAGTGAACATAACGCTGTGTATCCATAATTATGTGCGACCTCCAGTGGTATGGTTGCGTCTATTTAAAGACATGTCTGACGAGCATAAACATGAACTTGTCTGCAGCAGGGTTTTCCACCATTTAACTCAACCTAAATACCCACATTATATTACATTACTTCTATAATGCACTAAATAACAATAAGCGAACCGAGGTATAAAAATAATTCCCCAGAGAATTTTAAGAAAGTAAGATGACTACATTTGTGTGAACTCACTAAGAACATCTGTAAGAAAGTCATGGAGAAATCTCTTTTGCCATTTCATTGAGGTGAGAATTTTTTTTAAATGATGAGCTGTTTTCTTATATGTTTTTCCACCAAAGAATGCAGGGTATTCACATATTTAATTGGAAGGACTTTGGTGCGAAAAGGTTGCTTGTTGACCCATTTACAGTCAACGAGTCAACAAGAGCAACCCGTGAGGAATAGAAAATTTTTTGTATTCAGAAATCATAAAAATATAAAAAACTAATTTGTGTTAATATCAAAAGTGCTAATATCACTGAAATTAAACCAATTATTTTCAAGAAACAAAAACTCACGGGAAAGCTGAATTACCTAGAAGAAAGGGTCATCAAATATTAACCTGCCAATAAATCCTTTCAAGTAACATCCCGTCACAATAAAAATTTAGTGCATATGAAATATTTTTTAGGCAAAGGAAGTTTACCTCTATCCTTTTCTTACTTTTGACTCACTTCTGGCAAAGTCACAAGAAACTACTTCTTTTGGAGAGAATTTAAGGGAGGTAAAGTAAGGAGCTGGTTTTGGAAGAGATGTGGAACATAGAACATGACACAAAGGGCAATCAAATATATACGGAAAGCAAGTGGATGGAATAGAGGTGCAAATTTTTTTATGTACAAGGAAAAGCTATAGAACAGCAAGATCCTTCCAACGTGATTCCATAACAGTAAGACGAACACTCATAGCAAGACATGTAGATTGCTTGAAAACTTTCAAGGAGAAAGCAAGAGTAAAAAGCGCAGAGGAACAATTCTCATAAAAGTATCTGTTGAATAAAGAGAGATATGGACCATTCTGATGCTGAGAAACAGGGTGGAGTAAAGCCCCCATGATGGGTTGGACTATATTTACACAACGACGAGGGATACGACTGAGGAGGCTGACTGAGTGACAGCAATACACTAAGCAAGCAACCAATTTCTTTGACACGTAGTATTTCTTCAGAGACAGATTTGAGCAAACAGGATAGAAAGAATCTACTTTTCTTGGTCTGGAGATGACTATCAGTTCAATGTATCTACTCCAGAAAAAGTAAAGAAAAAAAAGATTCTAAAAAGTTTAGAAGATTAAATATTAGGTAGAGAAGCCCGAGGCATGAAACAGAAAATGGGCTGGAAAATCCATCTCTGTTGATGAGAACCTTAATCATAGTACAATTGAAAGCATTACAAATTAAGGTTATAACTTAAAATCTTTGAAATAATGGTTTGGAAAAAGTTTTCCAATTTTCTACATTAACACCAAATGTTGATTGAAACGCTTGGTAAGTAATATCTGATACTGTACCTTCTGCTATAACCCAAGGCCAGCTGAAAAGACATAAATTTTTGTAATTTCTTCTACTACTTTTCCTATCACTGTCTTCTCAGTAACACCAACTTTTAAGACTCCCTTGCCAGAGGTCCTGCGAAGTCGTAGTATTTTCTCACCAAACTCAGTAAACTGAAACTCATTGCTCACCAAGTCTCACTCAGCTGTTGTATGCTCAGACAAACATCTTAATGCTTACAAAAGCCAAGATCAAAGGTGACAAGAACTTCAAATAAACAATAACAGCCTCCACTAACAACCAGAAAATCTCCAGACAACCCAAAAGCACTATGCCACTGTCGCAATGCTGCAGCGGTAAGACATGCCCCCTTGATCTCATGATCACAACATGAATGATACGGAATAGAATAATCCTCTCTAATCTTAAAATCCATATCTCCGCTAGTGACCTCTTTCTCTTTGAATATTGGTGCTGGTCCACTCCTCTACTTTTATCATCTACTGCATTCCTTGCATTATTTTTCCCATCAGCAGTCCAACATTTTTCTTGGCAGTGTGATTGCTGGGTCACTCGATTTGATGATGAACCTAAGAATCTCCAGCACATTGTATATTGCTTCATAACTTTACATCTGTAATTTTTCCAGTCATCCATCTGATGATACATTATACATTTGGTGGTCTACATCAATTTTCAATGGCACAACAGATAAATGTATCCATTCATACTTGAAAACAAAATGTCAATGCACTGGGGTTTCTGCTTGGACAGACCCTGGGATCATATCATATCATATCCACAGCCTCTTTTGGGAAAATAATGCCCATTTTATCCACTATCTTTATTGTTGTATAGTGTCTCTCAATTTTTTACCTCATCTTTCACACACACACACACTGGAGCTTGATCAATGGACTGGCACCTCCCAAAAACTCCTAACCATTTGTTTCACTTATTGCCTTAAATCCTCTGGAGATATTTTTTGTACATTACAAAGTAACCTCTGTCCTCATATGATACAAGCTGTGCAATTACTTTTGGCTGGCTGCTTTAAAGTAAATGAGACAATTACCCACCATACTCCTTCCTTCCAAATTCAGAACCATTCTTGCTTTATTTATCCTTGTCAGGGAACCAGCCTTAATTTTGAAGCTACGCACCATCATCCACACCAGATATCATTTCCTTTCCCCATGTACATACAAATAACCTCACCCTCAATCATTCTTTATCACCATGCATTGTGTCAAGCATTTATAGAGACTATAGTCTCTGACTTAGTCATCCCATTCTCATCTTTCTGACATGTCTCTTAATGAAGCTACATGCAACTTTCAACCACCCAACAATGGAATAATGACCTACTAACTTACCACAGAAAAAACCCCTTTTGGTTAAAATATCTGGTTTGTCTGTGGTATCCTTGCACCTTAAATTGCAGTTCTCCTTCAATTCACCTTAATTTCTGTCCAAGGACAGCTTCCCTCTTAAGCCTCCTGGTGGCATGGTGACCAGACCAAAATTTTTCAATTAGTCTTCCATGCCTTTGTCATCTTTGTCATTTTATGGCATAATAATCTCTCTGTTTTTCAAAACTACTGATTGGTTTCCCTTTCTGAACCAATCCATTGTCCATGGTCCACTACTAAACTCTGTCCAGGTGTCTTTATCTTCTACAAAACTCTCACTTTACTTTCATAATCTAAGTGTAAATAAGCACTTAGGAGGAGAGTTGGTGGAAAATCAGTCATTTCTCTGGTCCACTGTAGCACCCTGAAATTGGTTTATAGCATACATCCCAAATACAACTAAAAATTCCTTAATGATCCTTTGATTGTCACTCTTCATCAAAAGTGACAATCAAACTGTAATCAATATATACAGTACATATAACTTCTCCACCTTTTGAATGCCAGCCTACATCCACTCTGACCAAGGAACAGCATTATGTCTTTGACACTGAGAGACTTTCTCCACTACTCCATACAACCCCCAGGGCAACAGACAGACTGAACGTTACAGTGGCATATTATGGAAAACTATCAACCTGTCACTAAAGTCTTGCTTGTTAACTTATGCTACCTGATCCCCTTCACCTTCTGAGATCACTTGTGTATGGCAACAAATGCCAATCCACATGAAAGAATGTTCCTACACCAGCGAAAATCAGCAAGTGACTGTTCCACACCAACTTGGCTATGTACACTACATACTACATACTAAAAAGACTTCATGCAAAGCAATGTCAGAACCAACAAGTATGAACCTCTCATTGAAGANTTTGACACTGAGAGACTTTCTCCACAGTTAAGGAATAGCAATAAGCCATACTACTGCATACAACCCCCAGGGCAACAGACAGACTGAACGTTACAGTGGCATATTATGGAAAACTATCAACCTGTCACTAAAGTCTTACTTGTTGACTTATGCTACCTGATCCCCTTCACCTTCTGAGATCACTTGTGTATGGCAACAAATGCCAATCCACATGAAAGAATGTTCCTACACCAGTGAAAATCAGCAAGTGACTGTTCCACACCAACTTGGCTATGTACACTACATACTACATACTAAAAAGACTTCATGCAAAGCAATGTCAGAACCAACAAGTATGAACCTCTCATTGAAGAAGTAGATCTTCTGGAGCTGGCTAGTCTAGCCTATGCTCATGTCAGGCTGCCTGACGATCTGGAGACAACAGTTTCTGTGTGAGACTTAGTTCCAAGGGGAACATTCAAAGGTGAACCCTCCTATGGAAGTGAAAATATGGATATAGCTGGGAATGTTCACCCTGATGTTATAAATATCCTGAACCTGAGAAACATATAGAGCTACCAATGGACAGCAAACTGAATGAAACACCTCCACCAGTCTTCGCTCCACCTTGGTACACTTGCTCAGGCAAAAAATACTAAAACTCTTCCTGTTTGGAGACATCACATGTAAATATATATTCCAGCCCTAAATCTGAGACAACAGATGTTATAACAGACTTTTCAATTAAGACAGTAAAACTATCCTTCATATATCTATATCTATCTATCTATATATATATATATATATATATATGCTACTTTTTAAAACTAGTGAGGGAAAATATTATGATGTCAATTGTACTAATCTTTCTTATTTTCTTAAAGGCATTTTCTTTTCTCTATAGGTGCATCATAGTTTATGAAGATTAAAGGCTGAAATCAAGGCCAGTTTACTCGTGTTTTATGTTCACTACACTATCAATGGATGGCACTGTGTAAAGGCAAAATGCACATATTTTAATGAATTCCAATTTAAATCTTGGTATCAATAATAAAGCTTTCTGCTATAAAATATGTACTGTTGTGCATCACTAACATAACATTTAAAATTACAATTTGTCTTATAAATTTTGCTCTTGTGGTGAACACATTATTTACTTACTTTACTTTCTGCATTTAGCATCTTCTTTTCCCATTGCTACAGGGTTTGATGGTATATGAAACTCTTCCACCTATCTCTGTCCATTATATCTTCCTCTCTGGCACCCACTTGTTTCATATCCTCCTCAGCTGTTTTCCTCCAGCTTTCCTTTGTTGTGCATCACTAACATAACATTTAAAATTACAATTTGTCTTATAAATTTTGCTCTTGTGGTGAACACATTATTTACTTACTTTACTTTCTGCATTTAGCATCTTCTTTTCCCATTGCTACAGGGTTTGATGGTATATGAAACTCTTCCACCTATCTCTGTCCATTATATCTTCCTCTCTGGCACCCACTTGTTTCATATCCTCCTCAGCTGTTTTCCTCCAGCTTTCCTTTGGTTGCCCAGGTGATCACCTTCCTTCTACAGTAAGCTTCCAAATTCTTCCAAGGAGGTCCTCCAGATCTCTCCTTCTGATGTCACTATACCATTGCAGTTTTCTCTTCTTGGCATTGTTTCCAATGGTTCCACTCCACATATTTGCCACCTCTTCACTACTGATATTGTCTTGCCAAGTTACTCCTATCATGTACCGGAGCATACTTCGGTCACAGCTTCCCAGCACTGTCTTCAATCTACTGGATTTCTACTATATCACAGCTCTCTATCCAATCCTCCTATTCCTCATTCAGTAAATTCCTGGAAATATCTCTTCTATCTCTCTGCCACTAAGGTCTGTTCTACAAGACCTTAGTGTTTCCATTTTCATCTTTAAAAAAGCAAGCTCCCTGAACAACCTACTTACCTTTCTTCATTTGTGAGGTCACTCTGAAGAGCTTATTTCTTCCTTCTCTCATGTTCAGGTCATTACTCCATTGTCTCCAATCTTCTTTCTTTGCTCTTCCCACTCTCACCTTTGCTTCTCTTTTAATTTTCCTGTATTCCTCTGTCATGCTCTTCACCAGTTTATTGCTATCTCTTAAAGGCAGTTTTCTTCACTTTGATGATCTCCTGTACTTCCCTGCTCCACCACCAGGTCTCTCTCCCCCTGCCTCTCCTACATGTCATCTCTCCACTTTTTCACAGGTGTTGAGTAAATTCTTGTCCAGCTGCTCCATGTCACATTGACAGGACACCATCCTATTCTTAATTTTTTCTTTCCATTTTCTTCTCTTCCTCAAATCAGCCAGTTTTCACAGCTTCACCTTTTTACTTCCTTTATGTTTGCTTCTCTTGAAGTCATCAACGTTAATGCTGACTCAAGATTGGTCTGTATTGTGTGATGCACTCTTCACCTCGTATGGTGTGGCAATTGGTGCACACAACTCTGCTGGATTTCCTCAGTAACAGAAAATCTATCTGAGTTCTGTGATCCCCACTCTTGTAAGTTTCTCCTCCTCTTTCTTGATGTGAATGTTTAACACACACAATTTGTGGAACTTGGAGATGTCCAGTACTATTTTTCCCTCATTATTTCTACTTTCATAACCATAGCTGCTTATAGCTGCTTCATAGTTATCATCTCCTATGTGGTGATTTACATCTCAACCAATCAACAGAACCTCAGACTCAGGAATTTATCCAATTCCATCTTCAAATTTCCCACAGAAATCAACCCTCTCCCCTGCCAGTCTCCCAGTCTGAGGAGTATACACCAACATGTTCCAAACCTTCTTTCCAACCACCATAATAATTCTTATCATCATATTGTCATACCTTTTAAACTCTATGACACTATCTGCTAGCTCAGACTTCATCATCACACCTACTCCATTAATCTTTTTGGTCCTCCACTGTACTTTTTCCAATCAACTGTACCAAAACTTATACTATACCTCATTACATCGTTTCTGTATCTGACCCCTCTTTTGGCCAGCATGGCAACTACCTCTCTGCTTTTTCCAATCAACAATCCAACATTTATCATGCAGACCTTTAACACTCCACTTACTCTACTTTCTTCTGCATGCACATTGCACCTGGATATTCTTTGCACCCCCAGCCCACTTAAGGGCTGTCAGGGGCTGGGGACCATTTCAATGGGAAGCATCTCTTGAGGTTTGAAGCAGAGGTTTTTTATGAGGGTTGCCTTTCCTGACAGGCAACCCTCCCAATTTATCTAGGCTTGGGGCTGGCATGTAATTGAGCTGGTGTTCTCAACCTCACAGCTGTGTTATATATATATATATATACAGAGAGAAAGAGATAGAGATAGATACTATAGATATATACCTAAAAATTTACCAATAAGGTGCAAAGGTTACTGGAGGGTGACACTTGTTAAAGAAAATGTGGTTTCAATAAATTTAAATGTGTATGTGTGTCCATAAATGATTATAAGATATGCTTCCTTATAAATCAATAGCAAAGTATNTCAATAAATTTAAATGTGTATGTGTGTCCATAAATGATTATAAGATATGCTTCCTTATAAATCAATAGCAAAGTATAACAATAAAATTTATCATTTGAGCAATATGTGCAAGTTGTACCCTAACTAGACCAGATCAACATTCTTGAACCATAAGTATTAGCTGATGTGAATCAAGTACCATGCATCCAAATAAACAAATATAATCAAATTCTAAAATTATAACTGGTATAATATAACTAGTGTCAGTGTTTGGATGTGAGACCTTAAAATATGTACATCAAATTCAAACTGATTAAAAAGGACTGCATTCAAACTGATTAAAAAGGACTGCATTCAAACTGACTGCTATATTTTAAATATTTATAGAAGCAGTCCATCTATTTTAACAGCAACGACCTGGCACTTTTGTTTCCATGAAAAAGGTGTTCTATGAATTATCCTTCTTTGACCATATTTTTGTAACAAGAAAGATAAATCTTTTTGTATTACTCAAAGTTTTACCCTATTCCAACATGAGACACCAGATCTTAACATAAAAAATATTTTACACAGGCCAAGTTTAAATGTATCTATGTAACAAAGATCTTACCTTTGCTCCTGCATAAGAGCAAAGATGTATTCATTACACTTGGTGAAGATTAACCGATAGGGATACAGCATAACAGTGCTTAGGACCCAACTTGAATCTTACAATGTTTAAATTGAGAATTTTAATGTTATAATTTTAACAGTGAATTACAACAATATGGCACATATTTCAAAATCTTCATTGACCCTGGACTCAAAGTTGTATTTATTAAAAATGATACCATATTTTCTCTAATAAGTACCACAATCCTATAACCTCTGCACTCAGTGGAAAATAATTAAGTAAATGTATATATGTACACAACAGCAAAGATTATACATACTGGATGAAAAGACATGTACTCCAACTTGGCTGATAAAGTAACAATAGGTTATTAAACACTTCTAAAAATTCAAATTTTTGTTGTTTTACATAGATAGGTAGATAGATAGATAGATTAGATAGAAAACAACAATGAATACATTACATCTTGTTATATTTTTTCCTTGTTACTTTATCAGTCAAATTAAAATGTAAATTTGGTAAGTCACATGGTTTACCACAAAAATGATAGACAAATATATATATGTATATATATATTTATATATATACACACATATACAGCAACAATGCTTTTTAGCTATTCATAAGGTGGGGCCATTACTTATACCTTAAAAACTACATGAAACAACAAAGTACAGCAAAGTTTCTTCATCAAAAATGATAATTGCTCTCAAAGATCTTTAATATTCACAAGTGCTACGTATATCAATTACACAATGTGAAACAAGTGTGATATTGCTTAAAGTAATGTGGCAGGCAAACAATGCTTCGTCTAATCATTATGCTGTAATAAAAAAATTACTAGATATGTACAAAAGTTTAATTTCTGGTTTAAACATAAGTGGAACTAACTACTAATTAGCAATGCTGATAGACGAAAAATTGGGTGCTCGTTGCAACCCTACTGAGTTGCACATATGTCTGCTTACAAGCTGTCATCTTGATATACACCTAAGGTTCACCCAGTGGTATAAGGAAAGAAATTTGATCACCAACATATCCCCATGATGCTCTTCGTGTCTGATACAGTGCAATCCAAGTTGCAGTCCCAACAATCCATATCAACCCCCCAATACCTGACCTAATAACATCTTTTCGAAGTTTTGACCGTCCTTCAAAGTTTTCTCTAAGAAAAGCATCTCTGAAGAACCAAACAAAGTTTATGATCCATAGGAAAGGTAGAAATGCAAATCCCCCTATGAAGTATTTTCGGCATAGTCTGACCTTGTCTTGGTCACAAACGTTTCGTAAATCCATGTCTTTTTATGGCTTTTAATGTACCTTAAAAATTATTCTCAGCAAAAAAAATCCAATGGTATCTTACGGGAAATGAAAAGCAGCATTTTACGAGAGTTTGAAGACAATATATGTAGAAAAGAGTGACTTGACGTTGTACTTTTGCAAGCCTTGATACATGGAGCCTCAGTAGTTTGTTTCCTGGTGTTGGGATTCCTTTTGCGTGGCTCCTTTATGTGGACAAACTCATGATATTTGAGAATTTTTCGTCCAAGAAAACATGTATTGAACAATGCTTCTACCTAACTGCATCTCCTCTAAACGAATAAGTGTTACAAAAACTAACTATTCCGAAAACTGCTTCCGGCCTCCATTAGTAGACTCGTGACCCACAATGCTTTTTCCCAAAAGGGGGGAATAAACAGCCACAGGGAGACATGCTGGCGCTTTCTACCTGAGAGGGTTAGTTGTCCACGCTAATGTGTCACAACATACCCGTGGTTTTGTATGCCAGTTTACTGTTTACCTCTTCCTCAAGCTGGATCTTTGTTCAAGTCGAAAATTTTCAAGGCGTTTACTCTCTACTGAGTGTTAATTTCGCTGTTGAATGTCAGTGTTACCTTCCATGTAGCACGAAGGGCAGTGGTACTGAAAGGACAAGAGACAATATCTTTTCGTCAAGTAAAAGGAAGAAATCAAATAAGAAAGTAAAGAAAAATACATTAGAAGAACTGTGTGTTGTATTAACAATATAGAACACGCTACAGAATGTAGAATAATTAGATTTGGGTAATTATGAGATTTATTTGATCAGCCTATATTTTTTTAACTGGATGGGTGCCATTCGCTTAACTTTTGCTGTATTTTAGCTTTTCCTTACAAGGAAAACAGTCGACAGAAAAGAGACCCAGTACCCTCACGATTTAAGCTCTGTATGCCTCCTAATATTGACAGAATTAAGAAGAATGTCATGGTTTCTTATTTTCTTACAAAATTTTCTTCTAAATAAAAAGTTTCTTCTAAAATGGCATTATATAACTTATGAGTTCTTTTACAACAGCATGCAATAAAATCACATGCTTTCTATTCAGAACCCCTCTTCAAGAGGAGGGGTTTCTCCCGTGAAGGCTTGATTTTATTTCAAGGGTCAAGAAAATATTGTGTTTACTAGTGTCTACTAGTGGCACATAATAAATTCAACTAGATTCTTGTTCAAATCTTTTCTTTTTTTAATGGTCCCTTTACAATTTTAATTTTTTTAAAAATAGTCTAACAAGATTGTACCCTTAACTGTCCACAATAATAAAATGCGCAAGGTAACACTCAGGTACACCCAATATAACCCAAATATAACAATAATATTCTACCAAAGATCTACTCATAGATTATTAAGCATTTTACTCAAACTTTGAGTAAAAAAAGCTCTTGCAAATCATAAGCACTCTTTCCTTAACCAGCTAATCCACCATGAGTCATTGTCCAGATTCATGATGACATCTCAAATAAATTTTCCACGCTTATCTCTGTATTTTATTCTTCTTTCCATTCCATATATCCCCAGTCCTGTGGGTTTCTTGGTGATATCTTGATGGTGACATCTTGGGCTTCTAACGGGCCTTGCTCGTCTGATCCGTTGGTAGAGACAGAAAAACTAATGATTTTGTGTCCGTTCATTATTATTAAACCTTTTGACCAGTCTTCCAGTTGTGTTTTTATTACCATAGCATTTGAGGAAGTTTAGTGACACTTCTGATCTCAAATCTGTCTCCAGATTTGCCAAGAAATCCTAGTCACTTCTTGAAACTCAAATTATAGTAATATATATATATATATATATATATATCCATGGTAGCACCTGTTGTGTTAAATAAAGCTTTACAAGCTTTTTTTCATTAGACCATCATTAGGATAAAGTTGTTTTTTTCATATTTGATGTTATTGATTGTCATCTTTTTTTAGATAAGTGGGTGCAATCTGCCCTCAATTTTTCATCTCCCTATATGTTTTGGTGAAAAGTTTCCTTTCTTTTACTTTGTGTCATATTAATGTGCCGTTTAAGGTCTCTATTTGATATAAAAACTCTTTCACATTCAGCACAATTTTAAACAACAGCTGACTCTTCGAACACGTAGGAAAAATAAAACAAAATGAGCCTCGATATCAGTGGTTGCATATTTAATGCATTTAAAATTAATTTTTGCAATTCTCCCAGAAATTTTGAATTCCAAGTGTTTTAGAATAAATTGAAATTGATTCACAAACTCGCTCAGCATATCAAGATTTAACATTAAAAAATCCCCTTGTACAAGCATTGTTAGCCCATCTGAAAGTCACCCAAGATTAATCGAATTCATCATTTTAAACTAAACAAAGAAATGATTGCGTTAAGAAATAACAGAGGAATAATAAGCAGTGAACCATGCAGAAGACTGATGTTTGACTTTGTAACTACATGTACTACTAGCGCAAATGTTTCATTGCCAACCTGAACGCCTTCTGCGAATTCACCTGCAGTACCAGAAGCCAATTTTTCAAGACTGAATTTCAAGGAATATTATCACGAAATGTTCGAATTCCACTCTGGTCAATCTGACCAAATTTAAAGTCTAAGGGTGACGTGGCTTGTCAGCAAGACCCAAAAGTAGATGAATATGAAAGGGTGCAATGCTCAGGAACAGAAGTCAAGAAGAGATCTAATTTACTTACCAATTTACTTCCTCCAATCGTGCCTACCGACTAATTGGGCAGCAACGGCGTCTGCCCAACAGCTTTACCTGTCCTGTTCCCACTTCTAGTTGGTCCTTCATGTCTCTTGTTGGTCCCTCATCTCTTTCTCGACTGTAAGTCAAGTTGTTCCGGGTCGGTCTCTCCTCCCTCTACCGTCAGTGGTCCAATGTATAGCTACTCTAACAATGCTGTCCGGCTCCCTCCTAAGCACATGTTCAATCCATTCCTATATTTGCCTTTTTTTTATTGTCTCCATATCCTCAAACTGACATAGTTCTAGAACCTCATCGTTGCAGATTAGTTTTAGACCAAAATACCTGTGATATCTTTCTAAGACATGTTGCGTGGACAACTGACAGCCTTGGTATGTCACCGTTTGTCATTCGCCAGCACTCCGAGCGCCATGGAGCAAGGTTGACAGCACACAGCTCTTGTATATTCACAGCCTTGTGTGTCTGTTGTGCTGTGCCGATTTCTAGCAGTCTTTAAAACGTATGAAGGTTTCCCTGTCTTGTTTAGTCGCTATAGGCTCCAACGTGGCCTTTAAATTATGCTACTAAGATAGGTAATAAAATCTGGTAATGAAACCCCTCGCTGGAAGCCCACCTGTTCTTGCCAAAGTAAGTCATCCAAAGCATCTATGTATAACGGTCTTTCCAAAAAATTTACCAGGAACTAAGAGTAAGGTGAAACCTCTCCAGTTATTTCGTCACTCAAGGCCCCGTATGTTATTATTAGTATCTTGCCTCGGCCTCAGTCGTCTAGAATTACCTGGCCTTTACATTTTCATATAGCCTAAAAAGAGTGATAAGATGCTTACTGCCAAGCACTGGATCTGCTTAAAATAGCTGAGTACTAAGTTTATCCAGCCCAGGTGCCTTTCCGTTTTTCACGGATTTAATAACAGATATAATTTCTGCTTCGGAGGGGACACCGACATTGACTTCCAGGTCAACTTTTGGTGACCTAATGTCATCACCTTCCTTTGATGGTGGTAAGCTAAGTATTTTTTGAAGTGTTCTATCCATCTCTGCTCCTGTTCCTTCCCAGTAGTCAGCGGTCCGCCAGTCTTGTCATAAGTGATAATGGATCATCCGATATCCGTCATCCCGATCTCTGACTCTGTCTCCTTTCCACACGGATCCCTACACAAAAAGTACATTTTTATTTCCACGCTTTCTTACCTTCACAAACTCTCGCCCGTCACCTGCCATGGAATCAATATATCGACTTACAATCTTGGTCCCCATTACCGACCT
Source organism: Morbakka virulenta (assembly GCA_003991215.1). Lineage (NCBI taxonomy): Eukaryota > Metazoa > Cnidaria > Cubozoa > Carybdeida > Carukiidae > Morbakka > Morbakka virulenta. The sequence continues at coordinate 1,515,111 of RDPX01000114.1, read as the reverse complement.
TCGCTCCTTTTTCCGTAAACTGGCTCTTTGCAGTACCCCTTGTTTACTTCTAGCAGTACCTCTGGGTAGATCCTGCTCATGACGTACAGGGGACACCCTAGCCTTGATCGGATGCACTGGGTCAAAATTCATTTACGTTAAATGTTAAATCTTTAACCCGGCTGGCATGGCCTGACACCAACGCAGTTATAGGCAATGCAGCTAGCCTTCGCTATTTTATCCACTCACAAGGCAGTGAGTTGCCAATTAACACTTGACTAGGTGTAGATTCAGAGCCCCATCTACCCATGAATAACTGGTTTAGGGGCTTGGGTTCCCTTGGCCCCTTCCTGAATTTGCGAAAAATTGTCGCTAAGAGAACGGGAGGGACTGGGCTTCGGTTATTAGAGGCTATATTTTACGTATTTCATGAAAGCATTCTGTACGACCAAAGTACTCAGCCACATTCGACATCGTGCAAATGAAAATGCCAAGAAACGATCTTACAACAGACGCGTCAATTCCATCGACTATAGAAGTTTAACATCACTCGTTTTCACATGCTTTGGGGGTTTATCGTTCATTAGAACGTCAGCAGAGTGGCGCAGAGGAAGCGTGCTGGGCCCATAACCCAGAGGTCGGTAGATCGAAACCACTCTCTGTTACATACTGTTTTTCCTTTTTCCTTTTAATTTTGTTTTTTGGTCTCTTACTGGCCCTCTCCCATTTCCTTCATCGATGCTTGATTTAATATTTAATTTTATTATATTATTCCAGCATGAAGCTCCGAAGCCTTCTCTAATATTACTGCACATTTAATGCAGGTTTTCTCAAGAAGACACAAAAACTAAATGTGTATTAACATTAAGGACAGTGGGGTGGTACAAATGTTTGGTGACTTCTCATAGTTCTAATTACATATACATAATTATATTTTCAGGTTTTCTCGCTTGAACACGCTCCACACTTGTGTGGACGCCTATTTCTTGGTTACATTTTTTCTTTCTGTACATTGATATAATGGACAATAAAGTTCTTCATTTTTTATTAGTACTTTCGACAGTGACCACCTTTAAGAGCTGCCTCCCTCCCATCCACTTCCAATGGAATGGCATGTCACCAGAACGAGGGTAATGAAACTCAGAACAAATTTTTGAGGCAAATTGTCTACTTTTTATGGCCCACAGTTGAAACTGAACAGAGGGATGCCTGAGAGGCTTGGCGACCCTGTTCAAGTTACTGCTGTTAGAACGTTAGGGGAATAATATGTAATTAAACTGACGTCAACACTGGTGAACTATGGATGTTGAAAAGATGAAGCACCACAAGGGTAAGTCACATAAACAGAAGAAACCTCCACCTGGTAGAAATCTTCAGCACCTCCTGGATGCACTTTATAATGGTCAAGTTGACCTAGTTAAAGATATTTTATTTTCATCAGGAGATCATTCCACTCATGAAAAGAAAACTGTTGCACTTAACACTGTAAAGGATCTATCAGTTTTACCAATTTCTTGTGTTAAAGGGGCAGTAGCCGGTAGTACTTCGCAGCAGGATGAGTCTGCTTGGATTGAATGCATTCGGCTCTTATCATTAGCAGATATTCCTATTGATGCACAGGACAGAGAGGGAACAACAGCTCTTCATGTTGCAGTTCAGTGTAAAAGATACCAACTTGTTAAAGAGCTTGCTCAGCTTTGCAGTCGCCTTGATAGTCAAAATTCTGATGGGCAAACATGCCTCCATATTGCAATCATGAAAGGTGACACTGCAATGGTAGAACACTTGCTCGAATTTCTTCCAACACAGGTAATTTGTAAACTTATAGCTTTGTTTTATGACATTAAAGAGTTTAAACACAAACGTTTCTTTGGTAAAGATTAAGATACCGAACAGTTTGGTATCTTTATCTCTATCTGTATAGTACTCGAAAGTAGCTCACTTATGAGCAGAAAGTATCGAGGGGATCGAACGGTGCATGAACAATTTAATATTCTCAACGACTCTCTCTTTGCATGTTCGATCTACATATGATTTTACGACGTAAATGAAATTGGAGACAAATTGCAATTATAAAAACCGAAGCAACTTATTTGTTACGATTTTTTTAAAATGTAATAATTGAATTTTTGAATTTGTGTAACCAATCGACATTTTAAGAAATTTTGAGTGTGTTTACCTTGTTTTTTATCACAGGGCCGTTAACATGGCAGTTTCCATGCAGCTGGATTGTAATCCTGTGTATGCTTAAATATTATTCAAATTCATAAATGAATAAAATATGTGTTAGTATATGGACACAAATTTCAAATTTCAATAACTTTTGAAATTATTAACGTCAAAAGAAAGGGCTTGAAAATCTTTGAAATTATATCAATATAGTAAAGTTTCGTTCAATATTAAGAAAGTTATTTCATTTTAAAGCACGGAAATTTTGAGCATAAAACACATTATGTGTTTTAGGGTTAGGATAAGAATTTTAAGTTTCCACTGCAATTTTTGACTTTTTAAAAAAATTATTGTTAATGATGTCAAAATCAATTTCAATACTGTTATGTAATAACTTATTTTTAATTGTGATTTTTTTATCTTAATAGTTATTTTGTTTACTGCTGACCTCCCTATGGTATCTCCAACAACATGTCTATAGTGAACAATGTAAATATAAGACAATCAGGAAGGGGCTGATACAAATGTAAAAACCAGGATTAACCACAGGAGAACTATTTCTTCAGGTCAAAGACATTTACAGCTCCAAAACGGTGGGCAGTCCCACCAAGATTTATTTGCTGACTCAGTTGAAAAGTCAGCTGCCCTGCTGTATGGAGTAGAGATGTGGGGAACCAACAAAGCCATCAGTTAAAAGATCCAGATGCTGATGAACCATTGTCTGCAAAGGATCCTGCATATTCACATCAGTAACCATGGCCTGCAGCAGAGCACACAGCAGTGACATATGATTGGACAGGTTCTGGGACAAACCTTCAGGAAACCACCATCCAATACCACCAGACAATCCTTAATATAAAACCCATAAGGTAAGTGGAACTGAGAAAGACCAAAATATACTTGGTCAAGAGCCCTCAATGGAAATGTCAGGCAGTAACAGTTTTCATAGAGGCAGCTGGAGACAGCAGCACAGCACTACTATTTTCACCAAAATGTACAAACATGTGACAGGCTGTCAAAATTTGCTGGTGATTTTGAAGTACTGCATGCATGTAGTTATAATTAAATTTTCCAAATACTCAGCTGTTCATGTGGCAACATTAACAAGTTTTTAAAAGATGAGAAATATTCAAGATTGGATATTTGTATCACCCAGGATTTTATACTTGTATCTTGCAATGGCCCTTAGTCTCAGATGGTGGGTAATCTATAAATTTACTTTAAAGAGGGGTTTAAACTCACTCAAAAGGCCTTTAATATAATTGTTTCACTGAGAAATTGATAATATTCATGAGCCAACAGAGTAAATGACAGTAGAGAAAAGGCATTAGGACTTAGACCTGGATTCTATAACATCTGGGGATGTATCAGGCAGCAATCAACTTCTGCCAAACAGACTGTCTTCCAACTCCAGTCCAGGTCTTCCCTGCTCTCTTGAGGTTGTCTTGAAAAGTTTGCCTCCATACAATCTTTGGCCTGCCTCTCTTTCTCTTTCCACCTTCAGGTGTTCCAGAACATAGCTGTTTTGGCTTGTCTAGAGTGGGGAAGTCATATGATGTGTCCTGCTATTTGCATCCTAAAAGCATTATGATTCAAGGTAAAACCCTCACAAAAAATTTGACTGGAAGTCCATGATATGTAAGCCCTAGATGGAAAATGTAAATACCACAGGCAACAACACTACTTATATTTATGGTACAGGTATGGCATTAATGGTATGACAGTTTTGCACAAACAAATCATTAAATGGGAGTTGGTAATTGAAACAAAGTTGATTTAAAAGACAAATGTGATAAGCCATGTGTTAGTTAATGTAATAGCTTATAGCTTGATTAGAATATTTAAAATTATTGAAAAGAATAAAGAGCCTAATATACACTGTTGTAGAATTTAGAGACATTGGGTACCAGACCTAATTCCAACCGGCCGGCTTGTACTTTATCTCATAATCTTGAAGTTTAATTTTANAGCAGTGACATATGATTGGACAGGTTCTGGGACAAACCTTCAGGAAACCACCATCCAATACCACCAGACAATCCTTAATATAAAACCCATAAGGTAAGTGGAACTGAGAAAGACCAAAATATACTTGGTCAAGAGCCCTCAATGGAAATGTCAGGCAGTAACAGTTTTCATAGAGGCAGCTGGAGACAGCAGCACAGCACTACTATTTTCACCAAAATGTACAAACATGTGACAGGCTGTCAAAATTTGCTGGTGATTTTGAAGTACTGCATGCATGTAGTTATAATTAAATTTTCAAAATACTCAGCTGTTCATGTGGCAACATTAAAAAGTTTTTAAAAGATGAGAAATATTCAAGATTGGTTATTTGTATCACCCAGGATTTTATACTTGTATCTTGCAATGGCCCTTAGTCTCAGATGGTGGATAATCTATAAATTTACTTTAAAGAGGGGTTTAAACTCACTCAAAAGGCCTTTAATATAATTGTTTCACTGAGAAATTGATAATATTCATGAGCCAACAGAGTAAATGACAGTAGAGAAAAGGCATTAGGACTTAGACCTGGATTCTATAACATCTGGGGATGTATCAGGCAGCAATCAACTTCTGCCAAACAGACTGTCTTCCAACTCCAGTCCAGGTCTTCCCTGCTCTCTTGAGGTTGTCTTGAAAAGTTTGCCTCCATACAATCTTTGGCCTGCCTCTCTTTCTCTTTCCACCTTCAGGTGTCCCAGAACATAGCTGTTTTGGCTTGTCTAGAGTGGGGAAGTCATATGATGTGTCCTGCTATTTGCATCCTAAAAGCATTATGATTCAAGGTAAAACCCTCACAAAAAATTTGACTGGAAGTCCATGATATGTAGGCCCTAGACGGAAAATGTAAATACCACAGGCAACAACACTACTTATATTTATTGTACAGGTATGGCATTAATGGTATGACAGTTTTGCACAAACAAATCATTAAATGGGAGTTGGTAATTGAAACAAAGTTGATTTAAAAGACAAATGTGATAAGCCATGTGTTAGTTAATGTAATAGCTTATAGCTTGATTAGAATATTTAAAATTATTGAAAAGAATAAAGAGCCTAATATACACTGTTGTAGAATTTAGAGACATTGGGTACCAGACCTAATTCCAACCGGTCGGCTTGTACTTTATCTCATAATCTTGAAGTTTAATTTTATCAGAATTAAAATAAGTTTGAATTGCAAATTAATTTTTATTGAAAAATATTTTAAGTAATATTGATGTTTTCTATGACAGAAACTGTAATCTGATAAGTGTAATGCTATGAAGTTGCTTAGTGCAAGTGTTTCAGTGGTAACTGTGGATAGTTCATGGCCTTTAAACAGCATCAAGAAATAAACTTTTTTTGAAGGTATTAAAAAGTTAAAAATACCCTTTAAACATTGTTTTTTCCAGAACCCTTTACTTATCCCCAAGATAGCTCCAAGGCTATAAAAAGCAGCCTTCAAATGAACCATATTGTAAACAAACCTCAATAGTTCATCCCTGAAGATGGCCAGTATCTCAATGACAGCATGTAGTTTTCATCTAAATGTGTTTAATGCTTGGTCCTTATCTCTTTTGTAGGGCTTATATCAAGACTGCAAGTTTTTTTGTGGTTATCCACAAATTGTGCCTAATGGGTACCCGTGCATTTTTTGTAACCTCTTTTACATTAAATTTGACCTACAATCCTGTGCTGCTGGATCTACCCAAGTACCAAAGCTATTAAATCCATTACATCAGTTTTTGATTTCTTGAATTGGTTTGTTGCCATATTTATGGCTGTTCAGGCCACAGGTCCATTAAAAAGCATTAACTACATGCTGATTTTGAAGTTTTCAATGTTGCTCTGGCTCTAATCCTCTTTGACCATCAAAGTTTGACAAATCTTCCAGTCAACATGAATTATATCTCTCTGTGCCTACCTGTGTCTATAATTTTAAGTATGTAGAGAACTCTACTTCTTATAGTTGTGCCCAGCTGGATGGTTGTCTGGCCTGATTTTGCTTACTTCGCTTCTCACAGAGTATTCACACAAATCTTGTGATTTTACCTCTCACTTTCTAGGTGACCTTGTCATCTTATATTTGGCTCAGATGTCATCATCATCATCCTCATTTGTTTTGTGTGTCATGTTCCCCGCATAGGTGGTTGCACATGGTGATAACATGCCACAAGATTCTTTTTCCATAACATTTTGTTCAATAGATCCACATTGGTCATTTTCCATGCTTTCCTGTCTTGACAAACCAGATCAGACCAAGTTCCCACTGCAGGGGAACTTGGACTGATCTGGGGAACAATTCCCAAAGTGTTCCAGTGCAGAACTCTCAAGACAGTGCCTCAAGTACAATTATGAATAAGAGAGGACCCAGTACAGAGCCCTTGTGCACACCAACTTTTAGATTAAACTTATCAGTGTAGACATCATCTACTCTGACTCTACTATTTGTGTTCTTGTACATGGCTTAAACCAATCACACTACCCAATTTTTTATTCCAAGTTTATTCCAAGTTCCACCACCAAGTCTTTCTTTTCCAATGATACTTCCTTGTTTTACCACAAGTTTTAAGAGAGGATTCAAGTAATGCTGACTTCAAAAGATTCCATATGTCTTCTGTAAAGGTTGCTTCATTACCAGCAGTGTTGACTTGCTCAATAAATGGTCTATGGAACTCCTCCCAAACATTATTGCCCTTTAACTTCCAATGTCAGAGTGTAGGATGAAAGCTCTAGGTTTATATTTAGATATTCTCAACATAAGATCACAGACAAGCAGTTTATGTTGAGGCACACAATCTTCACTGGGCATCACCTTTACATCTTTAACATACTTTAAATGACCTTTTCTCAGCAGTTTGAAATCAATCTGTGTTGATGCCATTCCAGATTGGTATGTAATCAAATGACTGTCTCTTTTCTTGCAGAAAGTGTTGCTAATTTCAAAATCCTTTATGACAGCAAATTCAAGCACTCTATCACTATCAGCATTCCATTTACCATTTCCATTACTGCCATGAATACCTTTATAGCCTGCAGAATCTCTCCCAACATGGCCATTCCAGTCACCACACGGAACAACTATTTCACTGTCTGATAGCCCTGAGATAACAGTTTGAAGATTGTCATAAAAAACTTCCTTTGTAGATGCCTCTAGACCAGTTTGAGGACCATACATGGTTAATACTGTAATGATCAATTAACCAACTAACAGCTTTATCAATATGATTCTGTCTGAAACATGCCTGATGTCATGGACCTTGTCAGCCAATTTTTCAGCTAGGAATACACCAACACCAGCTGTGCCTTTGCTATTACCTTTGCAGAAAAAGTTGTATCTTGAGCCTCCACCATATATATATATATCTTGTGGAATCACCTCTCCACCTAATCTCTTGCATGCAGCATAGATCTATGTTTCTTCTAGAGATTGTTTCAACTATTTTGTTGGATCTCCCTCTGATAGTATCAATGTTCCAAGATCCAATTCTTAATTTACTGTCTGGGATTTCATGTGATGTAGATCTGACTTCCCCACATCCAGCTCTACCTTTAACAACACCTTCAACCAGGTCTCCAGCCCCATTTCCGAAAGAATTACATACACCAGTCATAATATGATATTGAAGGGAAAGATTTTTATGACTGGATGCCCTTCCTAACATCAACCTACTTTATCAGCAATAGGGGCTGAGTGTTTTACCAGAGGCAGCATCTCACAGTTGATTCACATAAAAAATTCATCCCACAATGTCGGAACTTCCAAAGTGATCCATAGACAAACCATTTGGTTCTGCTCAAAAATTGCAACAATTCCAGCTTGAAAACAGCATCTCAATGAACCATCAAAATAAAACAAGGGACCAGTTATTTAAGTTGTATCCAATACTTATATCCAACAATAGGTTGTCAGAGCAGTCTATGATGAAGAGATTTTTAAAGCATCACCAATATCTTTTCATAGGGTGCATTAAAATGTACCCAACAAGTCCTTTCACCGCCTAATCTAAGAGACTATAAAGGAGGGAGATTTTAAGAAGAGAGGAAAGAACTTGCTTGTAAACTTAAAGCAGCCTGAGGTTATAAGAAAGAAGACAATGCATGTGGAAGAGAGTTCCAAAGTTGGGCAGTTTGAAGATAAAAGATACTATAGTAGGAAGACATGCTTAATGATGGAACTGTAACAACTTTTAAATGAAGACCATTTGAATGGCAAGTTGGCACAAAGTGATTTCTAATTAAGAACAAAATTCAGTAAAGCACTATATCAGAACTTCTGTTTTTAATTCTAAATTCTCATTTGAAAAGCCAGTTATCAAAGCATCTGTTAGTTGCTGGCTTAAAGCCAAGGAAGATTGTTGTACTTTCTAAGAAGTATGAACTATCACAAAATTTTCAACTTTGAAATGTATGAAATGGAATGAAAAGAACTGATTAAGGTTAGCCATGGTGCTGAAAACAACTTTGAATTACTGAGTGATACTGCCTTACCTATTAAAATAAGTGCTTTTGTGTTGATAGTCTCAAAGCATGCCCTCTGAAATAGAAAGAAAGATTTCCAGAAACTTTTGTTTAAAGGGAGGAGTACTCTTCTCTAAAACTGACAGGTTTGGCAACCCCCAACTTCTACACTGGTGGTCCCGATTAACAAAACATGGGCAAAATCATGAATTCTACATCTTTTTTGTTTGTTTTTATCTTTCAGACCTTGGACATGGTTGATAAACTGGGAAGGAGCCCTTTGTACTTATCCTTGCTAAATGGTTCTTGTGAATTATTTGAATGCTTGCTTTCAAGAGGTTGCAGCCCCAATGGCACAGCATCAGATGGTAGACCTATAATTTTTCATGTGCTAGAGAAGAATCTCTCCCTTCACTTAAAGAAGTTGGTTCAGGTAAATAATATTGATTATTGATTTTTTTTTACCAGACGTGCAAGTAAAGTTAAAACAGAATATTTTAAAAGTTTACTGTTAAAAGAAATTAAAAGCTCCATTTTGGCATACCTGCTACAAAGTGTATGGTATCCTAAGTATTAATGTTTATTGCCAAGGTGTATTTCGGTCAAATGTGTCTATTATCTTTTCTTTTTTATTTTCATACTGCCAGTATGTACATCACAATTTTTACCAGAAACGGAAGGTTAATAAGTGCAAGTGGAACTATGTATATCTATGTTTGTTCATGTGACAACTATTGTCATTTTATGGCTGAAACAGTTACATCCAAACTCCTCACTAGTTTAGTGTTGAAGTTATTAAGTATCATACTTTAGTGAAGTTATTTTATCTGACTTTAACATTATGGATATTATTTTATCAATATTACACTTAAATTCGATTCTATTTTTGTTTTTATGTCTTGTAGCTAAATTTTTGTTTTCCATACTTGAAAAAAAACACAACCAAAATTATTGCTAGGATCGACACGACTACCAAATCCACTTAACTTAGAAGAAATAAATGTAATACCCAACATTTGGATTAAATCTCAAACAATAATGCCACTATGAGGTATTACTTCTCCAATACTTCTGCCCTCACTTAGACAGTAATAATGTACAATAATGTTTTTTCAGCATGGTGTTGCATTGGAAACAGTGAATGGCTTTACAGCAGTGCATTTTGCCGCTTGCCAGGAGAATGCTGAAAATATTCGAGCTCTTTCTTCAATATTAAATCCTGAACTACTACATTCAAAAGATAAAGAAGGAAAGACACCTTTGATGTATGTGGCAATGACGGGTCTTGACCAGAACATGAAGTTTCTTTTGCAAGCAAAGGTATGATACAAATCGGTAGATGAGTACTTTGAATATGCATGGAGAATATGATAAAAAACCTTGTGTTTTCTACTTTTGGTGTGGTAAAATACATAAAAGTATTTGTAATTAATGCACATGAATTAAAAGGTGGGAAATTAACACGAACTTGCAAAAATATATAATTTTTGTATCTTAATTTGAATTTGTTTTTGGTGTATGTTTTGGAGGGGGTTTTTTTCGAAATTTTCTGTAAAATACAAAACGATCATTCATCTAACTTTAACATTATGATCGACCTCCATACCACAATTTAAGATACAAAATGAGCCAGTACTTGTGAAAGTTGAGAACCGAAAATTTGTATGTAGGATGACCATTTTTTATAAGGTAATGGACTAAAATATGAAAGTGTATTGGTTCAGACTCTGATGTTGCCCGTTTTGCCCATTTATGACTGTATCTCTGCTAGCACAGTATCCAGATTGATTTTGGTCTGAATTTAAAGGTTACAGATTTTTCTAAGAAATTGTCTTTGCATTGGAAAGTTCCAGATAAATAGTTGTTACGTCAGCAACTGGAGCAGTTGTAACGCTCATTTTCTGCAATTTTTTTAGCATGATGCACAATAATTCCTGACATTTAGCTCCTCAGTATTCTAGAGAGTACCCCTTTCTGTGAGGACTAAGGCCTTGAATAGGTGGGCAGAGTTCTTTCTAACACGTTCATTGACATCATTTACAAAATATTTTCTGATATCTAATGTTTGTGTGTGTTAGTATGTATGTTACGATGTAGTCATCTGGTTTCGTGAAATGTTACCAGAACTTTTCCATGCATATGTTCTTATCTGATGTTTTTAAACACTGTATTTATTTTGACCATCTCTTTTGTATCACATTACCTAATCCGTCTACCGTCACGGTCATTTGCCTTACCCTTCCAATGATCACCTACTGTCCTCTATTTTCCCATGACAGTTTTTTTTTTGAATAATTGTTCCGATATTTGGCTTCACCCAAGGTCCCAGGATGAACTAAAATCCTCATCCGAACTATCTACACAAGGAGATATATATATATATATATATATATATATGGTACTTTCGATTCGGTTAACCGTATTAGAGTGCACGATACATAAATGCAGAGCGTAATAAAAGAGATATAATAAGTTGGAAAGAATAAAAAAACTACACCATCCATTTCGACAAGCCTGTTTCGTGATTTTACGAGTAAAATCACGAAACAGGTAGTGAATGTGATATATAAACTACGTTTCTTGTCCGAGGAACGACATTTGGTTTACAAATGTGCACAACGTAATATACTGTTAGCGGTTTTACGAGTAAAATCACGAAACAGGCTTGTCGAAATGGATGGTGTAGTTTTTTTATTCTTTCCAACTTATTATATCTCTTTTATTACGTTCTGCATTTATGTATCGAGCACTCTAATACGTATATAATATATATAATCATATATTTTATTTTATTTTATTTTACGTGATTTTACTCGTAAAATCACGAAATATATATATATGATAATATACTGTATATAATAAGGTGAAAGAAATCAAAAGACTACACTTTGCAAGTGTAGTCTTTTTTCTACTTATTATATTATGTATCTGTGGCCATGTGACGATCAGTGTACCACAGAAAACCGAATCACAGACCATATATATTTTTATTTATATATATACACTTAAACACACATATATGTATACACATATATATGTAATTTTGATACCATTTTGATACCAAGTTGTAACATTTCACGTTTCTGCTCTGATTATACTTCAGTTGGTAACAGTAGTTAGGTGAAGGTGGGAATCCACCTGTTGCCTATAAAAAAGCCTACCGAGCGAAGTACCTGCCAAAGATGGCTCAGTCCTCGTAATGCTCTTAGCTTTAAACATTAAATCTTGGCTTTTTATAATTGTTCTTGAAAAAATAGTCAAGGGGTATTCCATTGCCCTTTTTAACGGGTTCTTTTTGTCATATCTGAGATCCCAAATGTGCAAAGCAGTCTTATCGAAGTGAGCGGTTATCCCACAAGTTTGAGTCAATCGTCAAAAAACTCTTCCCGAAATGCTTTACTCATAAAGTTTATTTAGAATAGAAGAATGGCTCAACGTAAAAATGACAGACGCTGTTTCTGTCCTTGGCTTTTAATGATAACCAAGTTGTTGTGGGGAAAGCAAATTGTGTGACTTTTGTGACATGAAAAATGGCTGTAAAATCGAAAACTTTACCAGACGTTGGGATAGTTTTAATAATTTTGAAGTGTTGGTTTTAGCTTACGCGGTAGTGAATGTGATATATAAACTACGTTTCTTGTCCGAGGAACGACATTTGGTTTACAAATGTGCACAACGTAATATACTGTTAGTCCTTTGGGTTCGCTTCCGTAACATATTAAAATCATCTTCGGACACTGACTTTCACAGGATTGGGTAGCGTTTTAGATTGGGTGCAAAATTTTCCTGGTACTATCAACAATAGCTGTGTGAAATCCAACATTTAACTACCCAGGAACTAGTCGCTTACCCTCACGTTATTCACATGTAGGATCCTTGTTTATACTGATACATACATTGCTTTAAGTGACTTGTTTACAAAGAGTATTAAGACATCTTTCATGCAAAAACCTCTCATTTTTTAAGGTTATTCAATTATAGCTCTGTCGCTAGATTAGCAGTCTTTGCGTATTTAAACTTTGCGATTAATGGTTTTTTTTCATCTTCTAGCAAACAGTATCCTACACTACTTATAATCGATTCATTTTTTCTTATAAATGAGAGAACTGGAGTGGAAACATTTTCTACGAATCGTTGGAATCGATCAGTAGTACAATTATGTTGTTTGGACCATACCCCAACCAATTTTTTCCAGGGTGGAATGATACTAGTACTAGTTCCTTCATAATTCAGAACTAAGGAGGTGGACAAACACCGCTTTCGATACCTGTAACCTGTGAATAGATTGTTTCTGGAACCCCAAAACTAAATCTGAGCTCTGACACAAGCTGACTGACAAATTAGTGGGAGACCAGTGGAGACCTTGAAAAACTAAAGTAAGCAGTTCTTTGCTGACTCTACTGGCCCTGGCTACACGTACCAAGTTGATACTTAGGATCTAAGTAGATGGAGACACTCATGTAGTAGCGCTACTCACCATTCTACAGGTACGTTAGGGATCGATAGTAGTAGTAATTGTGGAAGGAGGACAACGAAGAAGGGAACGGGTTTGAAAAGGAAAAGGAGGAGGACTGGCAGTAGCAGTGAAAGTAAATGTTTTAAATGACCAGTTAATGGTGTGACCAAATTTTCAAGTATCACAAAAAAGATTTTGGTGAGACTAATATATTCATTTTTTATGATGAGGCCTCGATTTGCTTCAAGGACCAGAATTATCCAAATAGAACTATAAGATTTCGACTTGGGACAATGACTGTCAGCCATTAAAGCAACTGACATTTTGAAAATTAATGACCTAGCATCTAAAATAGCCTGAAGAAGAGGTTTAGAAAGCAAAAGGCCCTCTGGTCACTTAATAGACCCTGGAAGTAGCAAAACTATTTGGGATTTTTTTTGCTTAGGACCTGCCACTACGTGCACTTAATGTCTCCGCAGAAAGGTCGTGTCGACCTTACTATGGGTGTGAATCCCCGTAGAGTAAACCACCTCAACATTTCTCATTGATATAGACAGTGGGTTTTGTTTGACAGAACCCTGGTTAAGTTGGACCTAGTTTTAAGGTAAACACTTTTACTAGGCCCAGTAAAATCGAAATACAAATGCTGTTTTTTCTTCAACTGTAACAAAGAAACCTTGTTAAGGTGGACTCGGGGCACTGAATTAACACACAAAAATACAGACCTGTAGTAGATACATAACAAGTAAACCATTGAATTTGAAATTTTTTTAGAAATAAGTTGAAAAGGAGACCAGACACTTTTTAAAAGCAGAGATTTATATATATATATAACGCTACTGCGTTACTAGGTAACCTAGGATAAGTATGTCTACGTCTCAAGTCCGGACCAGGACCTCAGAGGCGCAGAACACGACGCAAGATTGATGCGGTGCCCAAAAGTGCTGAAATCTGAGCCCTTGCAGCAATGTTAGGGATCTGCAATGTTTCGAGTGCTTCGAATAGTCCAGGTGGTAATGTTCCCCTGGCTCCAACTATCACTGGCACAATGGTTACTTTGGCTCGGTACATGCTCTCAAGCTCCTCTTGCAGAGTTGTATACCTCTCTCGCCTCTCCCCCTCTTTGATCACAACTCGAACATCTATTGGCACTGCAACATCATTGAGCGTCCAGGTTCTCTCACGGTTATTGTGAATGGAGATGTCTGCCTTGTTATGCTTAATTCGGCGATCTGTTGACAAATTCGTGTTCCAGTACAGCACAACATTGCCATCGCCCACTGGCATCACATTCTCTGTGGTGTGCTGGAACCAGTTCTCTCCTACCTCCACTCCAAACCTTCGGCACAACTCCCAATGCATTCTCTGTGCAATTTGATGGTGTCTGGCAATGTACATGGCATCCTCATCTTTCAATCCACACAAGCGGCATAGAGGAGAGATTTGTTCTTGGTACCTTTTGGCTCTTACTGATCGTGTTGGCAAAGCTTGTTCCTGTGCTGCAAAGATGAGGCCTTCCGTTTCCTTCTTTAGATACCCGCTTTTTATCCAATCGATCGACTTTAGATAGGCAATCCCCTGAACTCCTCTAAGGAAGTTTCCGTGGATGGGTGCATCATGGAACTGTTCGCGTCTCTCCTGCTCTACTCGTCGTTTGTACTCCTCAGCCCCTTCTTCCCCTTTCACAATACCCTGCCTTTTCACTTCCTTCAGCAACCACTCATCACTTCCTTCAAGATACTCAGCCAGGCTGTTCCGTTGACAAGTCACTACATCTTTCACACTCAACATTCCTCTTCCATCTTCAGCTCGCACAGGTACAACCTCGTAACACTGCTTCTGGGGTGCAAAGCCCCATTCATCGTAAGGATCTTTCGGGTCCTTGTGTCTATCTTCTCCAGTTCTTTCTTTCCCCATTTCAGAATACCTCCACTGTACCGAATGACTCCGACTGCCCATGCATTAATGCCACAAATCAGGTTCCTCCATACACCAGTAACTTCACCCTCTGTAGTATTCTGTGCGTATGAGGCCCTTCATCTTCTCATGCAGTGTTCCCACCAACTGATATACTCCTAGGTACTTGTACCCTTCTTCATCCACTACCTTTATAGTTTCCCCGTTTGGAAGTCCAATTCCGTCAGTCTTCTTCACATTGCCCCTTTCGAGAACCAAAATACCACACTTGTCCAGACCAAACGTCATCCCATTGTCATCAGAGAAAATTTGCACTGTGTGGACGAGAGTATTCAGTTCATACTCAGACCTAGCATAAAGCTTCAGGTCCTCCATGAACAACAACTGGTTAACTCTACGACCACTCTCATTCTCCACTTCCTCATCGCCAATGCGGTAGCCATATTCACTGTTTCTCAGTATGATGAGCAAAAGGATCAGGATGATGACAAACAGGAGAGGCGAAAGCGAGTCACCATGAAAAACTCCTCGCTTGATTGTCACCTTGCCTAGCTCCTGTCCATTCGAAGATAGTTTGGTGGACCAATGTTTCAAAGTATTACAGAGCATTTTTCAAATATTTTCAGCAACCCCTGTCATTTTCATAGTCTCAAGAAGCCAAGAATGAGGGACCATGTCATAGGCTTTCTTGTAGCCCACCCATGCCATAGCTAGGTTCCTCTGGTTCTTTCTCCAGTGCTTTAAAATCATCTTATCTATCAGCAGTTAATCTTTCGTTCCCCGTGATTGTTTCTTGCATCCTTTCTGTTCATCTGGAAGAAGGCTTTGGTTTTTAAGGTGTTGATATATCTTGTCTGCAAAAACGGACGTCATCAACTTCCACATGAGTGGAAGACAAGCTATTTGTCTATAGTTGCTGGCAATAGTCCCTTTGCTGACATCTTTTTGAACCAAAACTGTTCGATCCTCAGTCAACCACTGTGGTACATCTCCTTTACTTTTACATGATCCAAGATGGTCAGAAATTCGCTGATGCAGTCTGTAGAACTTCTTAAACCACAAGCCCTGGACACCATCGGGTCCCGGAGACTTCCAGTTAGCCATCTTCCTTATGGCATCTTTCACATCTTGCACTGTTTTATGGATGTTTTCCTGTTGTTGTACATACTGCAGTTCTTCTTTGATCATATGAATCCAAGGGGCTTCTTTGTTGTGCGAATTTTCATGCTCTCATATTCCTTTCCAGAATTCCGTTGCCCCTCCAGGATCGGGGGCTTCATTGTTTCTAACCTCTCCATTCAGTTTTCTGTAGAGCTGCTTCTGGTTGTTCTTGAAGAGATTATTCTGACGATGTTGCAAGTTGTTGACCTGGAACCTTTGGATTTTGACTGCACCTCCGTGGATTTTTGACTTTAGCATCTCAATAACAAAGAGGTTGCCAGCATTATTAAGATCATACTTGTTGTTCATAGCATGGAGCTCAGAGTGGCTTAGTTCGTAGTTTCCCCTTCGCCATTCCTCTAGTTTGCTCAAGTCCTTCTTCCATCTTTTGATGTTACCCTCTATCCGTCTTTTCCACCAGGGTTCTTTCCTCCTTTCCCGCTTTTCATGATTTTTATTCATCCTACCCAGTCTCTCGCATACGACAAATGCCCCTGCATAGAGAAGCTTATTTGCCTTAGTTGTGTCATTAGTTATGACATACTCCAATAACCTGTGTACATTTTGTACCTGTTCATTGACCCTCCGACGGTCACACTCCTTCAATGATGGTAATGTATTGGAGCATGACATTCTCATGACCTCTCTCATTCGTTGTAAAATAAGTGTATGTTCCTCGTCTAGCTGGTCAGCTTCCTGAAGATAATGAACTTCAGGGAGATCATCTTCACCATCCAGGACTTCACCCTCAACCGCACTACCTCTCTCTTTTCCATTGTCGTAATCGTCAACTCGACCAATCTCTCCCAGAGCCCCCTCCTCCAGACTGACATCTATCTCATCGTGATCTCCATTCTGTGATGCTACTACTCTTTCCTCGTTTCCAGTCCTATCCACCTTTAAACGTCCTTTCGCCTCCATCCATTTCGCCCTAACTCTTGCCTCGATTTCACCTTTCTCTAGCTCAGAGAGCTTACCTGTGTTCATTATGGCTTGGACCTGTGATCTCAAGCGCTTATCGGTTACATTTCGGCCCCCAAGTTCCAACCAAAAGCTGTGTATTCTCTTCATGTACCCTCGTACAGAAGGATCACTCTCCACATAACACATTCGGTTGTACTTTGGACTCCACTTAATCTTGCTCTTATTGTTGTTGTTATTAGCATAACGACCGAGGGGAGCCCGCCTCACCCCACCACTGCCAGGCGCGGCACCTTCAGCACTGCCTCCAGTCCCGTTAACGCCGTTGTCTGGTTCATTATTTGTATTCATCATAATTTAAATGAGACTTTGGTTTTAGGAATGGCTTTCCCTAGTGAATTATTCGTGTCACCACCACTAGAGGGGTTGCCAGCCAAAGCTAAAGAGTCCCCTCTACCCATGAAGCAGACTAGCCCACGCCGTATGCCAACCCGGTATTTCTTGGTCTCGCGGAGAGCTAACAGGTACTAGACCTTGCTCAAGGGTGACCAGGAGGTAGTCGTGGCAAAGGGTAACCTCATTCTCCCACGTCGAAACTCCACAACCGGGTGCAGTTTAATGTCAATACCCAGGACAGTAAATATATATATATATATATATATATATATATATATATATGAGTTAATGGTTTGTTGCTACTGTTGTTAATCAGCATTATTGTCAGTTATTTCTTGCCATCATGAATTGTTCAGACTAAGTGGTCTACTACGTTAGTATCACCTTCAAATTCATATTTATATGTCACTACCAGTTCTTATCTACCATCTCTTACTTGCCCGCTAGACCCTTAGCTAGTAATTTTCCACTTCCGAAGCCCAAAATCATTAATGGAGTTATACTCCTTGGTAGATGCCGATTTTTATATATAATGCTTAACTATAACCTTATTTAGGTTTCCTGGGTGTTAATTGAGCAAAGGTAAAACCTCCTGCTCTTGCTATTGTGACTTTGTATTTATTTGTTATTTAGTTACTGGTGTCAGCATGAGTAAAATTGTATTTCTACTTTTCCGATTTTGCAAGATTTTTAGTCACATCACAGGGCAAATTTTTTAAAGCCCATTGCTATAGTTGTTCTTGTTCCCAGTTATTTTTGTTGGCCAGATGAAATTGAAAAAGTTGGCAGTAGTGGTAGCCCGATAATCCATTGATTTTGGAAGCAAAAAACCTCAAGCAGTGTGACATGCACAGCCCAGAGGTTAGGGTTTGAAATTTTCACCCAGCCGACCGGGGATTCGAGTCTTTCACAAAACTTTTTTGTGTAAAGGAATAAAAAAGATTGTTTATATACATTTGAAATATTTGTTTAGTTCTCCATATATAAGTGCTTTATGCTATCTAAAAGGTATCACTTGTGACGCGGATTTTGTATGCCTTCAAACTTGTGTGAATAGACCGTTTTATCTTTCCTTACAGATTGGTATACTGCAACAAGACAATGAGGGGAAAAGCGCTCTTCATTACACAGCTACCAATACTCACCGAGGATGTGTAGATTTGCTTTGCAAATATGATCCAAATGTCATTTCGCTTTGTGACTTAAACGGAAATACGCCTGGTCACGATGCAATTATGGCACAAAATGAAACTGTTCTAAAAGCCATACTTGATCACGGTTTAGATGTTGACAGCGCCGATAATGAAAAGCATACCCTGGTTCACTGGGCAACTGGTAATACCAATTGTAGATACTGCTTTGATGTTAAGTTGTTTATTGCCGGCAGGGCAAGGCTATCAATTACGTAAACCTTGTATAGCTGATGATTTGCAATATGAGAAGTTTGAGAGAAGTAAGAGGAGAAAACCATATAAAACCCCGGGAAGAAACGTTAAAAATTCAAGAATATAAGAAAGTGTGTAGTACATTCTATTTTTAGAAGGAAGTAAGGAGCAGTTTGGCAATTTTTTTTCTTTGTTACGTATCTCATTTACGTAACAGACCAATTGTTGAAATTTTTCTGCAGTCTTGCAAAATGCAATTGGGAGCCAATGAAGATTTTAATAATCTTGAGTAACCAAGTACTGTTAAGGTAGTTTATTTTGTTCCAGAGGATCAAGTATGATTACATTTCGCGTAAGAACTACAATTCTAAAAGCTTCGAGTGTTGCTTGCTGACAAACCATATTTGGTGCCTTCATTATTAAACCTACCGTACGTTACACTTAAGCGGACGACTTCTTCATTTATTTTATTTCGTTTAGCATGAATAGGCACACAATGCCATTGATCTTCGTTTTTGGCTATCTTTTAAAAATAGACGGTATATTTTAGCCCTGATATCCAATTCCAAGTATTCTAACTTATTTTACCATAAATTTCAAAAGCTAGAATATTTTGAAAAGCTTATTGAAAGCATGAACAATTTCCATAGCAGGTATTTTGAAATAACGAGGGTCTTAACAGAGGAAGCTTGAGCTTAACAAAGATATTTTATTATTAGAAAAAAAAACTTTGGTAATTAGCATCCCCCCCCCACTGTTTAAGCCAAGCCGCAAAAGATATACACCCAACAATTAAGAAGATGATTCGCCATTTTTTACACGTTTACTGAAGATAGGGGGTACCTCTGAGTAGTGGATTTGTTCACTAATCAACAGTGCGAAATATGCATTGCTAGAAACCACAAAAGTGTTATAACAAAAATAGATATATACAACTAGGAATAAGAGTATCACTCCTCAACAGTCTAGTAAGGTCACACCTGACCTATGGGTTGATCAACCTCAGTAGAACTTGCCAAGCTTTCAACAACTTATAACAAGATTTATTCGCCCAATGGTCATCAATAGCTACAAAAGAGTTAGGCCACCTGACCCATCAGCAGTATAATCTGAGACTGTTGACTGGATCCATATCATAAGGGAGAAAGATCTGCTTTTACTATTGCTTGGACTGACTTCATTGAATCTTGCTACAAAAGACATCAACCTAAATGGATAGCGCATACTGTCAGACGCCCGTGAAACTTTTCACCGCATCAAAAAAGTAAAACGTGGAAGAAGAATAAAGTCCATATTGGAAAAGACACAATAAACTTCAAACACTGAGACAGAACAGTACCTCAGGGATTTGTTAAGTGAAACGTGAACACAAACGTCATCGTATTAAAGCAATGGCTGCCGAATATTTTCCATCTGAAAATGCTTAAAAGCAATAATAATAATTGTCAGAGAAGAGGCAGATTTTGAAATGCTGTATCCATTTCATTGAAGGGGTCAGTATTCTCAAATTTGACATTGCTGCTGTTACTTAGATTTGGTTGCGTGAAATCTTTTTACACATATTCTTTTCACAAGCCCTATTCCTATCAAGTTAAAATATTTTCAAAGAGATATTGCCACGTATGCAACTGTATGATGCTTTATTCTATTCCAAGAAGCAAAACGTTACGGTCTAAACGTTTCCCTAATGCTGGGTAGTTTGCTAAAGTAGACATGGCTTGTACCAAAATAAGAACTTTACAAATGGTCTAGAGTATATGTGAATAAGGTAGTCAACGTATTGGATCATAAACTGGGAATTAAGCCTCCCAGTGTATATTTATCAGTTAGATTTCACATAATTTCTTCAAAGTAATATGTGGGTTATGTACAGATGAGTGAGCTTCTAAACGATGGTTACCAATAGGAAACCGTTATACTATAATTTTGTTTTAAGAAGGGGGATGAGGATGAGGTGGGGAAGGAGCAAAAGAGAAAAAGGGGATAAAGTAGGAATAAATCAGAAAAATAACTGTTACCTACCACAACAGCATAACATGTCACAGTTCAAACAATACACCTAAGGCATTCCATGCCCTAAAGTACAGATGCTAACTACTTTACGCAGGATCTTTGCAGTACCTAGTAAACATGCCGCTTGAACTGTCTGAATATTCGTATTTCCTGAGGCATTTCTGATGTTATTTTTCATTCCATTTGTGATGGTACCGAGTGCTTCTATCACAATGGGTGTAACTTTAGTGTTGATTTTCCAACATCCTTTGTATCTCTATTTGAAGATATTTGCATTTGCTTTTCAAGTTAAATTATTATTATTAATTATTTCGCAACATTTTCTCCCTTTTTGATATGTAGTTTACAACTCCCACGAAGGGCTTCAAGAGCTTATCAAAAAAGGTGCATTAGTCAACTGTCGGGATATCACAGGTGCTTCTCCGTTACATTATGCTTGCCAGCTAGAAGATGAAAAGGCAGTGATTGATGCTCGAAATCAAATTCTGAAGCTACTCCTTGTGAATTCAGCCTCAGTAGAGGCGGTTGATAATTCGGGACGAAGACCAATTCACTGGGCAGGATCTTCAGGTATTTATAAGAAAACTGCACTTGGGAGCCTCCTCAAAAGTGCAGACACACCCTAAAGGTGAGCACGTTTCACGTGCCCCGAATGATCTTTGCTAGAAGCGATTCACTCACTCTTGTGACCGCACTGGGAAAATGGCATTCTAGGAGGTGCCTTATGACCAGTTGTAGCAATTAGGTACCATTGTATTTGAATGCAAAGATGGTAAAGCATATTGGGCTTTAGGGAAATAAATGTACTATTATGTGATGTTTCTTTAAGGGGTTAAAGAATAGCCCATGCAAGCATATGTAAAATAAATGTGTGCCTTGGGCTTTCTTAGGTAGCTTTGCACATATACGCCAAGGAGTATAGACGTGTTTATTTACCCCACATGATCCAACAAAAGTACTTTTTCACCACGCTTTGGGTGAGGCCTGGCAAGTGATATTTTAACTGATTTTTAAACGAAGTAAATGGACATGATCATAAGGTATCATTAGGGTTCACTCCCGTTTTAAATCAGAATACAAAAAGTGCCCTGTTGACGCAAAAGTAAAATAAGTTTGAAATAGAATTAAGTTTTTTGATGAAAATGTATCATAGGTAATTATTATCGACCACTCGAAATTTGACGTTATGTGACATTTGTAGAGCAAAGTATTTCAGCATAATGCCTTCCTGTCCTTTGGAGACCAAACATTTTCGAAAATTCCGAACTTTGACCTTTAACCCCATTTTTTCTTATTGACCCAATTTTTAACGGAGTTTTCAGGGAAACAGTGGTCCTTTTTGGCACAATTTAGATCTTCGTAGAAAATCCTTGGTCCACCCTTGAAGTCTTAGAGCAAAACGTAATTTTCTGTTGGTGTCATCCAAAGTAATGCTGAAGTAGCTGTAACTGTTTGAGGGTTTTAATCAAACCGAAAAGGTGCAGTTACCCTCTCCACTGTATACTGTATTTTCAAGAATGCGCGGCTTCAATATAATAACTTTTATTGGAACGAGTCCCATAAAAATGTCTAAAAAAACATTTTAAGGCACTTTGACCTTGTTTCAGTAAACATTAAAATTATTTTCATCACAGTTGGCTTTGCAAGGGCATTGTCGACTCGCGTATAGCAAACTTGCTTCTTATTCTTTGAGATTGGGAAAATTGCAGTAGAAACTTGGCCCGTTGTCAATGTGGTGCTAAATATTGTTTCACTATAAATTTTACGGATGTTGGACAGTAGGTAAAATTGTGAAAGATTTTGAAGAAATTAATTTGTAAGTCGTATTAAGGTGATTGGCTAACATGTGAAGCGAACTAAGAGTACGAGTCCAGGTTTGTTTTGATTAAGGTAACGGAGGGTCTTACTTCGGAGTAGAACGAGAATGCTAATTTGTGATCTCTATATAAGTCGCCTTCGTTTTGGATTTGATTTTTTCTTTTTCTTTTTTTATCAACTGTCATGTCATAAAATTACTGAGTGTATGGAACTGTGAAATAAAAGACAAAAAGAAAAGATTAAACCAAGAGATAAGAGTTAGCTTTAAACTTGAAAAAATTCAAATCGTATGATGGACACTCAGAAATCAAAGAGTTCCACAATCAAAGTGTCCCAGGAAAGAAATAACATTCATAGAAAGATGTTTAAAACAAGGAGCAGCAACTGCATAACGGTGAAGAAAATCTTGTTGGGAGAGAGGGATGGAAGATTATATAAAAAGCTTAATTTGAAAAATATCACCTGAAAGTAACCCTTCCTTTGGGCATTTTTTGCTTGGGTATATCTTGACAAATAGAGTTAAGTTTTAACGTTAAGATCATTGCTGAAAATATATTTTTCTGTCTTGTTGATGAGTAATATTTGTTTTCCTACCTTGTTTACTTTAGGCAACAAAACTGGTCTTCTGCTGCTTGCAAAGAAGGGTGTTGACATTAATGCAGGAACTTGTTCTGAGAATCTGACTGGTAAGACATTTGATTGATGCACTAGGCGTTATTTACATATTAGCCCTGATGACAGTTTCATGTTTTTTTACTCTGCTATCTAAAAAAAGACCTATTTGAGTTTATGCTATCTTGGTAATGGACGAAATCGGAAGTTCATCAATATGAAGCAGCTGTTGGGGTTTTTGGAGCAGATATTTGCTTGTTTTTATTGTCTTATCCTGTTTTTTCCCTTGATTCACCAGAGGAGTATAATTTACAGCAAAGAATAGGTAAGATAAGATCTCTCTCACTTCCTCACTACGTATTTGAAGTGACGTAACAGCTTTCAACTGATATTGTCTTTGTCAAGCGAGCAGCTAAATAACGGACAAAAATATCAGATTAAATTAATCAACCCAACAACACATTTTTAATTTCATAGATAATGTATTTCGAGAAGGATTCTCATTATCAGACCTAAAAGAATATAAAAACAGCTTAAAACAGTATAAAATGGTAAAACTAAAATATAAACATCTGTTTTCTCTTAACACTCCGTAAACAAGATAAAAATTCATTAATCATTTGCTCATATATAAGACTACTAGAACAAAAGAAAGCTGTGAAAACAAGTCATTAAAGTAATCCATTTAAATTACAACCATTAATGTGTGGTTTCTGAACTCGTCCTTTGTATTCAGTGTTGGTGTTTTCTCTTTAATGTATAACGCTTCTAATATGAGAAGGTGATTGATTGAATTCGCTGATGCCAAAATGGTGACGTCATCTATGGACAAAATACAACCGCAAGTTTTAAAATGACCTCCCAAAATGCTATTTGGTCGCGAATGCTCCTTAATTCTGGTTTGTAAATGACGGACAGTTTGTCCGACATAGCACGATTGACACCGTGAACAACACATTTGGTATACAACCACTTTTAAGGGATTTGGGAACAGATGGTTTTAACGTTGATAGGACAGTTTTTACGTTACGGCTGGTAAAAATCACTTTACATGGCGCTTGAAGTTTTATCAGAGATTTCTCATACTTTTCTGAAACTTCTCCTCAATATTGTATGAACAGCATTTTACGTTCCATATGTTCAGACTCCTCTTCCTCATTAACACTATTGTCCTGAAGAACCGAATGTAGAAAACAACTGACGTGGGAATTTTCATTCATTAATACCGGAAAGATATAAACGTTCGGTAGTATCGGGAATGATTCACAGAATTATACGAGCATGCAGTACGTGGATAGCTGTTCATGAAAATATAAGTAAAGCAAAGAAAATACTGGAAAATAATCAATTTCCCTCGTCCTTCTACGATCCAATTATAAAGAAACCTTTACAGTCGGTTTTCAGAAAAATAGAGTTAATGAGGAAGAGAAAAAAATCGAATGCACAGTTTTCTTTATGATTACTTTAATGACTTGCTTTCGCAGCTTTCTTTTGTTCCAATATTCTTATATATTTGAGCAAAAGTTTGACGAATTGTAATCTTGTTTACGGAGTGTTAGGAGAAAAAAGATGTATAAATTTTAGTTGTAACATCTTATACTGTTTTTAACGAGTTTTTGTATTCTTTTAGATCTGATGATGAGAAAGTCCTTCTCGAAATATATTATCAATGAAATTATAAATGCGTTGTTGGTTTGATTAAGTTAAATGGGTTTATGTCACGATATTTATTGTATACAGAAAATATCACTTCTTCTTCTTCCGAGTTCCTTATCCTTTCAGGACGTTGGAGATCATGCTCTTCCATCTCTTTGTCTCTTTTGTCAGTGCTAAAATTTCACAGTCACTCCTCTTGAATTGGAGATCGTTGTTCAAGCTGGCAATAAATTTCACTCTCTGTCTTCCTCTACTTTTCTTTCCTTTAATCTTCCCTGTTAACACCAGCTTTTCCATTCCGTCGCCTCTCATTACATGACCCAGAAACTGCAGTTGTCTTTTTCTAATTACCTTCATCAACTTTCTTTTCATTCCTGCTCTCTAATGCCACTTCATTGCTCACTTTGTCAGTCCAAGATATTCTAAGAATTCTTCTCAGGATCCACATTTCCACTGCTTCTTTTCGTTTCTTCATGCTTTCATTGATGATCCAAGCATCACACCCATGAAGCAAAACTGACCACACATAACATTCTAGGACTCGAATCTTAGTTTTTACTTGCAGCTGCCTGTTCTTGAAAACTAAACTCNGCTCACTTTGTCAGTCCAAGATATTCTAAGAATTCTTCTCAGGATCCACATTTCCACTGCTTCTTTTCGTTTCTTCATGCTTTCATTGATGATCCAAGCATCACACCCATGAAGCAAAACTGACCACACATAACATTCTAGGACTCGAATCTTAGTTTTTACTTGCAGCTGCCTGTTCTTGAAAACTAAACTCATTTTACTAAAAGCATCCTTCGCTAAAGTGATTCGTTTCTTTATTTCGTTCACACATCTTCCATCTGATGTTATCAAACTACCAAGATAAGTAAACTTTTTAACATTCCTTACAAATTCTCCATTAATAGTTAAAGAAAACTTTGGGGATATACTCTTCTTTGATATCACCATACATTCTGTTTTCTTGATGTTAATCTGAAGTACTTTCTTTTCACTCTCTAACACTACTTTATTTAAGATGTTCTGAAAATCCACTTCACTTTCAGCTATCAATACAGTGTCGTCAGCATATCTTAAGTTGTTTATGTTTACACCTCCGATTTTCAATCCTGGATGTTCTTGACCCATCTCAAGATGACTTCACTGCACAGATTGAACAGATCCGGTGACAGAACACATCCTTGTCTTACTCCTCGTTTGATTGTCCATCAATATAGCTGCTATCTGTTCCCAGTATAAGTTCTGAGTTAATTGCAAATCTTTTCCATCAATTTCTAAGTCCTCCAATATTTTGAACAATTCATGGTGCCTCACTTTATTAAATGCTTTGCTGTAATCAATAAAGCACAAATACGAATCCTTCTTGACTTATTACTAAATATCACTAAACAACCAAAATAATGGAAATTAAACTACATAACTGATAGATTGAGCTGGTAACAAAAGTAGGGGTAGAGGCATTGTAGAACGAATGGGAAGAATATTTGAAAAGTCCAAGTCCAGATTAAAACTAAAAAAGTGTTCTGTACTGAAGTGGGAAATTATACATTTTTCATAGTTTGTCCATGTTGGTGACCATGGGTGTTATGGCGAATCAGTGTTCTTTTGATATGTTGTTTGTGGTCGTGGTCAGGTCAAGTTGTTATACTGGATATGTAGTGCGACTGCTTCTGCAATCGTAGTCGGTGGAATACCAAATTTTTCCAAATTTAGTAAATTAAGTGGTGCATGAGATTTTTCGCAGGGTTTAAAAGGAAAAGAAACATGAAGATCATTATATTTAGCAGATTGTAATTTCAGTAGCTGTCGGAATAGTAAGTAAATATGAGGAGAAGCGCCCGAAAAATCAGGACAATTATTTACACATACGTACAAATGTATATATATATATATATATATATGACAGATATATGATATATATATGATATATATATATATATCATATATATATGATATATATATCATATATATATGATTCATACATATGTTATATAGATCATATATATGTGTTTATTCATATAATCACTCTATTTCTCTAAATTGAATATGTAAGAAAAATAAAGATGTTTAATAAAGACCCTTGGAAGTTTTTCAGTGTTGACATATGTTTTCAAGTCGAAGCCAAACTGCGTCAGTGCTCGGAATCTTTCGATGTTAAGAGAAGGTAGGTTGTATACCTTATATTAAAGGGTATATAACAGTCCAGTTTTGAATTTGAAACTAGTTATGCCCTACAAAGTACTTACTTCAACTTTGCCATTGCAGTTGTTCATTTGAAGTAAAATGTTACTTAGGTGCGTGATGTTGAGGGTGGACGCGATAAGGAAATAATTAAAATGTATAAGAGAAGAGTCGGTCTATTTTCCAGGATTATATTTGATGGTTTGTGGAAAAGTCGGATACTAAACAGAGTGTAACCGTAGAATACGAGTGAAATGAAGATTCCCTGATCAGGTCAACCACAGACGTAGCAACAATTCTGCCTTGCAGATTTCAGGCCTTGGTAATTGTCTTATGCCGGTTTTTTTACTCCTTTACTTTCATAAAGCACATCTGTATGTTTTTTAGGTTGTGATATACTACACCCAGTTGGGTAGAATCTTTAATTTCCAATACTTTTTCCACGACAGTAACTATTTAAAGTATATCCTTACTTTGTCAAAGTAGGCCATTTTCACTGTTTCATATGGATCTCGCAAGCGAACATTATGCTAGACTCTTCGTGTTTGTAAGCGTAAGTGGCCGGTTGTTAGGTCAAGAGTCTAACGTGTGAGAGGTTGCCAGTTCGGATCTCAGGCACGACCATGAAATTACTATACACAATACGCTGATCCGCTTTAAGTGGCAGGGTGCTTTTGTGCATGTTTTCAGAGATAGAATTTGAGACGAAAGATACTAATAAATATAGATATTTGAAAATTTTTTAAAAATCAGATAAAAAATTACATAAAAAATAATAATAAATACTAATGAATAATAATCAATAAATAATATTTTTTGTTACAGTCGTTCAAGTTGTTTTTTCTTTTGCTGCATTCACTGTAGTTGTGAAACATTGAGCCGATATTTTTCTTTTTGACTGTGCCTGAATGGAACTGCTACCGTTTCTTCTTCTTACCTTCAAATTTATTCACAGTTATGCTTCTTTTAAATATCAGTGTCAGAATTAAAACCGCAAACAAATGATTCAGAAGTTTTCCTCATACAATTTTCTTGTCAATGGATTTCTGTTTATACAGATGGCAGACTAAGAAATTACAGTATGGCAACCGCCAGAAGAACTGTTTAACTACGATTTCTGCGATAATGGACTACATAAACGTAACGTTTAGTGTTTAAATCGAAAGCTTATAGATGTTGGGCAAAAAATTGATTAAGCTAGTTGTCGAAAGGCGTCAGTGAAAATTGGAGTAGTGTAGACTCTGATAGTTCTCTAATGATTTCACAATTTGATAAAATTCATGCCACAGTAACCTCAATTAGAATTAATGTAGTTCGTCAGAAATATCTAGAGTTGCACTTTTCAGCAATATAATTTTTTAATTTACCGTAGCAATTTGTTTGATGATCCTCTTGATAATTTATTTCCTATTTGTTTTCTAGCTCTTCATTTGGCAGCAAGCCAAGGTTACTCAGAATGTGTCCAGGTTTTAGTTGAAAATTCGAGTGCTTCTGTAAATGTGTTGGACTCCAGAGGTTGCTCACCACTTTTGTATGCCTGTGCTGTTGGTGATTCTAAGTCAGTTGCAACTCTTCTTGCAGCGGGTGCAAATCCAAATGAGAAAGGTGTTGACGGGAAAAGGTAAGATGTTCATGATATCTTTTTGAGGGAAGAGGAGCTTTTATGCACTTTTAAGATCTTGAATACCTTTACGATTAAAGTGTTAACCAAAAGCACTCTTAAAAGTATTTCCAGTTCTTGGAATGTATTGTAAAAATTGTATTAAACTAGACATTATATAAATAGTACTACATGATATGTTTTTATGTTCAACTTAGATTCTTATTGGTCTGTTTTTGCAATATTCATTAACAGTTAAAAATGCAAAACTGTTTATTTTACCATCTCCCAAAATTTTGATGCAGAACTTAGTTAAGATGAAAGTCTTCGAAGTTATGCCTGCCTTGTTAATATGTATCGCAGTATTGGTTTCAGTAATAGATTTTGATTGATGTCCATATTATATTTGTTTAGACTCAAGGTAGCTTGCTCTCAAAATCCTGCCAATTAGGTGCCCAGACATTGTGCTGTAATTCCAAAGTTTCCCAAATTTTGCTGCGTAGTAAATGGGTTACAACCCCCAATTTCAAAAGATTATTATCAAGGAAGCTTTGTAATGATATCGTGCCATCAAATCTAACCATAAAAAGATAATGTAGAACACGGTTTCATTGACGGTTTCATCGCCCTTACCAGGGTAGCACTCTTTACTCGTAATTTTTTGATTTTCTAATCTGTTGTTTGATATGCGTACAAGCGCCCTTTACTTGGGTACTTTATAAAAAATTAACTTGCTGACTCTTTTATAATTTTTATCAGACCACTCCACTGTGCAGCATCGCAGAAAGTAGTGCAGTGCCTTCCATTATTAGTAGAAGCAGGAGCAGAGATAACACTACAAACCAACCAGGGTGATACCCCTCTACATGAGGCTGCGAGTGCAGGTCAAGGAGGTATGAACTACTTTTATTTCAGCAAAAGAAGGGTTGATGTTCCTGTAATTAATTTCAAGTATTTGCATTATTGGGTATTAGACAGCCCCTTAGGTCTTGTGCATTGGATTACTGCTCATTTGCAGGTATACCACAATAATAGTGCATGACCACTTCTTGAACGTTCCTGATTTCTTCTACTCAGAGCAAGGACCTAGTAAGGAAGCTGGTGTTTTATATCCGGGCTTTCGGGACTAGAACTTGTGACTAACTCTCCAGAATTCGCTTGTAGTATCATGTTCCCGTTCCTAACTAACTCCACCATCGCTTCCTTCGCGGAATACTTGCATAAGTAGCCCTGCCCAGCCATTTGGTATTACCTGGTTAGGGTAGAGATCTCCTATGGAAACATTTAAGGTGTTTAATGTTCTTTCTATTTGCCAGCCAAATTTCATACCCACAGAGGGAACCTGTGGTTATATTCATCAAACCCACTTTACTCATGACATATCGTAGTGCCTGGATTAGAACGCATGTGAAACATAGCTTGGGCATAACTGTTACAAATCATGAATGATATTAAATGGTGCTAAGCTACCTTCTGTAGAGAGAATGAAGCCCGTCATTTCACTCCAGAAGAGGCGAGTAAGTACAACGAGTTTTCTGAACGGCCCATTTTGTTTGATCGATTCATGGTAGGCCCCTGGCGACCCTGCTGACAGAGTTTGTTGGGTTGCTGACTGCAGCGCAGAGGTGAAGAAAATTTTTGATTCGCTTTTCGTTTACCTTTTTGAAGAATAGATACAGTAGAAAGTAGTGCATCTTGATCGCTAGAACAAGTGGTTCCAAGTTAGATTTGGCCAGAATGGTCACCAGACGGTTAAGGATAACAATTAATTAGAACTTTTTGGTAATGGATCTGAAGGAGATTCCCGTATAGTTACAACAGTTAACTCCTCCACACAAACACTGGTTGACAATGCGAACCGTATCACAGCTCGAGAGGACAAAAATTTCAGTAATGCAAGTTTTATAGTGGACAGGACAGTTACGAAAGAATATAGTATCGAAATTCCGGCGTTTGCCGTGGTTACTTTCTATATATACTATTAGTTTTGAAATACAGTTCGTCAGAGGTAAAATTATTTTCAACCCTTTAGCATCCATGTATAGTTTAGAAAAGAGAGAATGGGAACATGGCTACATTCTCATTGTACAAGCGCCTACTCTCTTTTGATGGTCAGAATATTGTAAAATGAACCAGATGTTTCAAGACCCGTCACTTGTAAGAGGTTTGCTGGTGTATAACACCTTGGTTGAAGTAGTACGGTTGAACTTTCCCATGATTTGTTTAAAGAGGGGGCATAGGTCATTGTAACACAAAGTAAGTTTGTCTCAGGTCATTTCCGGGTCTTTTATTTGTATTTATTGGTCCTTCCTTTATCTTTGACGACAGTAGTACATTGTGTAGAGAGGATTCAGTCACTGTGCCCTGAAAGACCCTGTATTGTTGTTAGTGAAATAGCGATAACATATTAGTTGTTTGTTTTGGTTACTGCTGGACAGTGTTTAGCTTTTCTTCGAACTGGTGGCCCCACACGATGAGAATTTCTATTCTTGGTATGAAGCGGTCTTTCCTTAGCATAGGGTTCATATATCCACTTGGTATCGACGTGGTGTATCGGATTAAAAACCTTGTTAATCTCACTGTTACTGTTATTACACCACCTTTAGCCAAACCACAGCTTGAATCCAACTAATACCTTTAATATTTATATAATCGGTTGTTAGAAGGTTCGAAGGATCAGACTGGTACCCTGTCAATGTTCAGTGATCAGTAATCGTTTCTTTAAAATAGAATTTATACTTTTCCTTCTGCATCACAACTCCATTTGATTAGGGTAAACGTTGGTTTCTTTCATCTGATATGTAGAGATCAAGGAAGGAGCTTATCACTCTATTTTAGACTAGTTATTTCGGCTCTGGTGACGGGCATATCTTCCCAGATTTAATAGTTTAGCCAACCTTTTCATTTTCTCCTTTTTCTTCATTACAGCTTGAAGGGGCAAGGTGTTTCAATTACACGAGTCTCTTTTTTCCTCTATTTACTATAAAAATATTTGGCTTTTAACTTCCATTCACGTAATCTGTTTGCAGATTTTTAACCCATATCTTACTTTTCTCAATTTATACAAATATTCATAGACTCTAGTCATTCCATTTAACATTTCTACTGAAAAGTGTAAATAACAGATCTAAAATGGATTATTCATGCTATATTTTCGTGTTTTTGCTCACACCCAGAATAAGGTAAGGTTTCGGTGTTCCGTAATCAAATAATTCAAATAAATCAAGAGAGTTGAAATGATGGAAAATCCAGTGATGGACGTATCTCTCGAAACGTAGCTCGGAAACATGCTGAAGCTCTTACATCTATGGCTCCATCTGAGTCCATAAAGTTCAGAATTTTCAAGATTATTAGCGAAACAAATGGAGAAGTTATTCTTCAGCGCTGCCGACGTCTGGAAAGAACAAAGATCAAGATTGCTGAATTTACCAATCACTTAAGGTTCTCCTTAAGATACCTACACAACCATGTGATTCCAAATGGATGTAGTCCTTTGTTCGTAAGTGTATTTTGCCCTTGCTGATAAAAAAAGTGATAAAAATGACTTGTTTTCTTTTTTTTGTTTACTGTATTTGTTCTTACACACCTTTCTTCCCAATAATTTTTGCCCGTCATCTTTGCAGTGCCGCATTATTCTGTGCATCAAATGTTATACTGTCCGTCATCTGAATTTATAGTCCAAAAGCCTTTCTTTCTGGCTTTATGTTTTTCTTTCTTTCCTTCGCCTTTTCACTGCTTTCTTGTACTCTACACTGGAAAACTTTTGTGCTTTTTTTGCTTTTACAGTATTAAACTTTTATTGATGTTTTCAGAATATTATTCATACTGATGTGGCTGTGTGGTAGCTTGTCAGTTACCATGCGATGCGTTTGATAAATTTGGATATAGTTTCGGAGATTACTAGAGGAGATTAAGACGCTGTTTCATCAATAAAATATATAATAATAATGTGTTTATTTACAAAGTGCAAGATAAAGAGCCTGCATTACTCATGAAACAACTTGGACACCTCCTCCAAATCTTATCCTGGTACTTAAAAGTCTGGGCCTAGGATCGAAAAGCTTATGTTTTTATTTCAGGAGAAGCTCGTAAAACCCAAGAATATTAAATGATCTGAAGAAGGTGCAAGTGAATACATTTGACTGCCCAAGAAATATACTGAAGTAGAGGAATGACTAATCTCCCACCAGATGACCAGTCTAAAATTTTGTTAGTTTTCTGTTAAAGGAGAGAGACGACCAAAGAGAGAGACTTCAGTTAAGTACTGAGATAAGTTAAAGGGTTGTTGCTTGCCAGAATGGACTGCATGCAAGCAAAAGGAACAACTCAATCAACAGTCTATTGATCTTGTTCTAAAACAAATAATTCCTCTTCGTTTTGGCCTGCCTTAAAGCTTTGATATTGTTATCTGTACATTTTGGAACACTAAAGGAGTGTGCGTGCAATTTAGAGTTGGCACCTGTATTCGGAAGTAGTCTCCGTAAAAAACCGACACAATGTAGGCAGTTGATTTTAGATTTTGAAAACTTCTAACTCGGGTCAGTGATTAGTCCTTGTAGTCAGACATGACGGATCAGATGGTGTTGAAACGTTGTTTCATCCAGTTATAACCCCAGATAAATTTTTTTTGCTGTTCATCGTCGGTTGTTGAGGATTAAATCTTATTGCATACCATAGCTCATCTGCTGGGGATTCGGACCTACATCATTTGTTTCGGTGTGATCATATTTGGCACCTCTTTCTTCGATATTTGAACGGCCTCTTTAAACTTAAATTCCACCGCCATTGCTATTATCGTACAATTCACATCGTGTTTTTCTCTAGTGATCCCGATTTTCTTCTATCACTGCAGGTATTTGCATCGAATATTAGAATATTATTTTCTTTTGATAGATTGCGTTAAGTATTTACTCGAGAAAGGTTGTTCACCAGACGTTCAAAATAAGTTTGGAGCTGCCCCTCTACATTACGCCACAGCGGAAAACCATAAAGTAGTGATCGAGAATTTAGTTCAAAGTGGTGCAAAGGTCAATATTGTGTTCCCAACAGGAACAGAGGTGAGTTTGCTGGTAATACCAGAAAATATAATTCTGTTAATCAACGTTTTTACAAACAAACAAAATGGACTTGGATTATGTACGTATTTAGATCAAAGTAATTGTTAGGTTTTGTTTTAGTTTTAATTATTAGTAAAGTTGATTTTTTGTTGGTGTTTTTAAGAGCCCAAACACTCAGCTTTGGAGGGGGGGGGGAGGATGGATGCGGGGCTTTTTTAACTGTCTTTCCTCGAAGAGTAACGTAGGATTAATATTAATACACTTTTTTTCTTGCAAATGTGTTTCATTTTTTCATAGATTTTTTTATTTTGATTTGTTGATTCAACAGTNCCCAACAGGATGAGAGGTGAGTTTGCTGGTAATAAAAGAAAATATAATTCTGTTAATTAACGTTTTTACAAAAAAACAAAATGGATTTTGATTTTGTACGTATTTAGTTCAAAGTAATTTTTAGGTTTTGTTTTAGTTTTAATTATTAGTAAATTTGTTTTTTTGTTTGGTGTTTTTAAGGGCCCAAACCTCAGCTTGGGGGGGGGGGGGAGGATGGATGCGGGGCTTTTTTAACTGTCTTTACTCGAAGAGTAACGTAGGATTAATATTAATACACTTTTTTTCTTGCAAATGTGTTTCATTTTATCATAGATTTTTTTATTTTGATTTGTTGATTCAACAGTGTTTGTCTTTGTGTGTGTGTGTGTGTGTGTGTGTGTGTGTGTGTGTGCATTCAATGCCAAATGTAAACCTACGTTTCGAGAGATACTTATGCCATCATCAGGTTGACGATCGGAGATGTATCGCTCGAAACTTAGCTTAGAAAAAGCTTACGACTCACGACATGATAAATACCCTTACAAGTTTCTTTCTCCTTTACATTATTTGAATGGTTTTAGGTCGAAGGTCAACTCTTATCTTTTGACCTAACTCTTATCTCTTATTTTCACCAATTTATTTTTATTTTTAACTTTTTTGTTTTTGTTTTTGTTTTTTTTACTTCTTTTCACAGTTCCATACACATAGTGGCTCTATGTCTTCTATGTTTCGTTATATAAAAAACTAAAAAAGGAAAGGGGTATCACAAGAGAATTTTGTATTTGTACAATCTCCAACTCAGAACAATGTAATGAAATAACTATTTAATTTTTTTCGTCTTTGCTATGAAAATGTATGTCAATGCTAGATATAAATAACAGCCCAAGATCGTGGCGTATCAGGAAAATATTTAAGACGTATTACACTTTTAACTCGGCTTTAATAATGTTACCCGATACCTTTCGACCCTTATTACAAAAAGTGACGGAATGAGAATTGAAAGATACACGTTGAACAAAGATGTCCCTGAGGAATCTGGTATTTATTTATGGGTGGCCATTGTTTACAGGTTGTTGTTGTTGTTTTTGTTTATGGATGGGTCTTGCTGGCTCATGTTTGCATCGCGGAAATTTACTCGCGTAAGAAGCGTTCTGAAGTCACTACGTAAAGCGTGAGAAGTAACTTAGATATAGCAGATATTGGACCAACAAGGATTGAAGTCATCTTGATAGCTTTCATAATTAAATCGTTAGTTGGAGCCAGCTGATAAAGCAACTGGACCATCTGGCAACTTGAAATGGACCTAATACCCGATAGGTCCACTCTCTTTGGAGTATGGATGAAATTGCTGAATGAAGTTTACTGACGGCTTAGGAGCCTTAAATCAGTGGTTTGTGCAGCGTTATGGTAACCGAATTTTCTGCTTCGATTCCAACACAACGTTTAAATCTCACAACAAAAGAAAATTGGAAATTTTTCAATGCACCAATAAAGGCCCCTGAGCGGGCACGAAGAAATGAGAAAAAAGACAAACTCGCTATCCTTCCAAATAAACTTACTGTTCACAGCAGGTGATTGCTATATACTGTCAATATCAGTATGGATGCTGCCGGAAGGACTCAGAAATGGTCTTTATTGACCATAATGGATATGTAAGCAAGGTAACTGAATAAAGTGGGAGTGGAAGTTTTCTTGGGTTCAGTATATTGCGTTGAAGTTGTGCGGGTCTCACACAGATAAGCAAAAAACCAATAAAAGAGACTGAAAGTTCCATTTGGCTGTTTCTAGCTAGTCTTGATATATGAAGATGGTGTTATAGGTATGCTGTAGTTTTCATTGACGTCTACATGGAAAAATTGACCGCATTATGACTATGTTCGATTTATTGAGATTCCATCTAAAAATTAATGTTCAGTTCAAATTAATGGGAAAATTGGTTTTTCTATTATGGATTTTCAACCCTGGTAGGTCTGCGAGAGAGAGGACACATTTAATGATACAGTTTCCGTACTTACATTTCAGTAACACAAAAGTACAAAGAATATAGTAAAGTGAATTAAAGTATACATTTATCGATTTTTGCATTTCATTTATCAGTTGAAGACATTGAATCTTTTTTGTAATGATTGACAACAGCTTGCACTCGTTATTACAGCAGAACATTTCGTTATCGTTGAACATTGTAAGCGATTCTGCGAAAGCGACTGTTTCTTCCTTGATATTCTCCTCATTGCCATCATCATCATCATCATCATCATCATCATCATCATCATCATCATCATCATCATCATCATCANGGTCTGCGAGAGAGAGGACACATTTAATGAAACAGTTTCCGTATTTACATTTCAGTAACACAAAAGTACAAAGAATATAGTAAAGTGAATTAAAGTATACATTTATCGATTTTTGCATTACATTTATCAGTTGAAGACATTGAATCTTTTTTGTAATGATTGACAACAGCTTGCACTCGTTATTACAGCAGAACATTTCGTTATCGTTGAACATTGTAAGCGATTCTGCGAAAGCGACTGTTTCTTCCTTGATATTCTCCTCATTGCCATCATCATCATCATCATCATCATCATCATCATCATCAATTTTTTATGTTTCCGTGCTTAGAGTATTTGGATTCATGGTAGCAATGCAATTTTCTCATATTTGTTGTATTCTGTCATTTTAATGCTCATAGACCATATGCTCGGATACTGGGACATCGGCGTCGAAGTCACTGTACTCTGCGCCAGAAATAATTGAGCTTTTCTTTCGAAAAAGCGCTTCAAAATTTAAATTGTCTTTCACAACTTTCCTCATACTTCCATTACTTTTGACCACCCTGCACTTCTCAAAACAACATCTTGTAGTTACACCCGATATCTCTTTTCATGCTTTTTGTTTCCATCAAATGATCCTCAGTATGTCTACGTATGTGACACTGTGCTGCGCAAGAGCTATTGCTGCCCTGTGCGAGCGCATACGTAATCGTACTTTGTCTATACCTTACAGAGTTTTAAATAATTCCCATCATCTAGTGACTGAAGTCCCCGGGTCATTTTCTTAGGCAGAAAGATGAATTTTATCTGTAAAATCGAACCTGTTATTAATTCCTGGTGACAACTAAGAACAGAGTCACCTTTCTTTACTCGAATGAAAGCTTTTTGTTAAATTGTGACAGCATCAAGCACATCAACCACCTACCGAAGACATTAGAACTTCGCTATATGGAAAAAAAGGCTTATTTTGTGGTAATTGATTGATGCCTGAGCACGGTTAAGCAGATATAATTTTTGTGATCATTGCAAGATAGTTTTTATGTATCGTTCATGCCTTTCCATTTTTATTTTCCTTTTTCTGCTTATTTCTTTGTAGAATAATTACGTCAGCCCTTTAGACATTGCATTGCGGAACGAAAATTATCCAGTAGTCAAGTTGCTTCAATGTAACGGCGGGAGAACAGGCCACAGTATTGCTCAAAATGCAGCAATAACAATCCAGCACAAATGGAAAGCATACAAAGAAAGAAAGAAAAAGAACCTCGACGGAACAGAACAAGAAGGAAAAAATAGGAGTCGTAGATCAACATTAAGCGACAGTGTTAGTGTAAGAGATGAAAAAGAAGCTCAAAATTGTCGCGACGACAACTATTCTCTGAATGAAAAAATAACAGATCAGAATGAGAATGAACTGCCCGTTTTTGATAATGGTTAGTTTCAGTTTTTATTTTTGAACTATAACTCCATATATATGTTTTAGCACACGGTAATAAAAGTTCAAAAGAGCTCGAATTTCATATTGAACTCGATGCGGGATTTTACCCCGAATTTTGAAATATTGGGTTGAAGGACGGTTAAAAGGACTGATTGGTAGTAGTACTATACCTCCTTTTATGCAAGCTAAGGATTGTATATTCGATCACTTCATTTTTGAAACAATTGTTTGTCAAATCATTGTATATACCTTTGAAGGCCTAAGCTTATTTTGTAATGTTTTGCACCAGGGTCATGCTTTCACTTGATACTCCAAACTTTAGAAACAACTGTAATTACTTCGTGATTGGAAAGAATTAAACCAGTTAAAAGTACTGTTATAGTTTTTCCTGTTTCCTATTTTCAGAGGAAGCCATCCAAGAAGGTATACGATCATTGGATTTAAATAGTCCAGACCCGTACTGTGAAGGCAAAGGGAATGAGTTGGAAAATTATGAAGCTGATACTATAGAGCAACATTTAGAAAACGCTTATGGAAGCATAGCCCAAGAGTTTGCAATCGATCAAATCACCATGGAAATGAT
Organism: Morbakka virulenta; assembly: GCA_003991215.1. Classification (NCBI taxonomy): domain Eukaryota; kingdom Metazoa; phylum Cnidaria; class Cubozoa; order Carybdeida; family Carukiidae; genus Morbakka; species Morbakka virulenta. The sequence continues at coordinate 1,476,734 of RDPX01000114.1, read as the reverse complement.
TGAACACGAGCTTGCGGAAAGTGTAAGTAGTACTTGCCAAGAAATCTAAAAATTGTATCAGTTGCGGTTCTTAACAAGTGTAGGTTTTAACCAGATTTTATTTAAATGACATAAACAATCAAAGATGTTGCAGGTACTTATATGGTCCAGTTCAATAGATGCCCTCAAAGTAGAGTATTTGTCTAATAAGCACTGCCGTCACGGTTGAATGCCACAGGTTTGAATTTCATGTTATTTGTTGACGAACCCAAAGCAACAACGAACGACATGACTAAAACTAATAAAACTGTACTCAAACTTACTATGCAACCTTCGGGGTTAAAGATAACTGACCCGCAGTTCTCTGAAGCATTATCACAGTGTTTTTAAGGTCATCCTGAGCCTAAAACTCATGCACGATACTGCAAATTTATTCAGAAGCCTTTGGAGATACTCTTTACGGTGAGCTATTAGCAGCACATTGTCAGGCAAAGAGTAATTTGCGTATAATCGATTATTTAACCTTGATTTTTGCTCTAAATTTAGCGATATTAAACAGCCCCCATCGTTTCTAGTTCTGAGATACCTCCCCTCATCTTCTCCTTTGTATGCAAATCGTATTAGGTAAGAAAAATAGAATATAGGAAATAGAATATTGAACAGAACAGGAACAAGAACTGCTTCTGCTTTACATTGCTATTTACAGAAAATGTTTTGGATTCATCGTTTTCATAGAAAACTGTTCCCTTCATACTCATGTGTAATTAGGAAATTAAGTTAAGTAACTTTTGTGGACAGCCAAGCCTCCTGAGAACAATGTTTAAGCCCACTTACTGACAGAATCGAAGGCCTTTCTAAGGTCAGTGGGTCCCATATGTAATGGTAGATGCTTTTCCCTGCATTTCTCTTAAGGCTCCCTTAATAAAAACACCACATCTGTGATAGAACGCTCCTGTCGGAAGCCTCGTCGACTTTTTGGATAAACGTTTTTTTCTAAAAGCTGTATCCTGGGAAGCAGAATACGACTTAACTTTTTACCCATAATACTAAGCAGAGAGATTCCTGTGTGATTTTCATAATCATTTCTCTTACCCTTGTTTTTATATAGTTGTATGAATATAGCTTCCTTGAAGTCTTGTGGGACATTATCCTCTCTCCAGCAGGGAAGTAAAACTTAATGAATCTTGATCACCAGCTCTTCATCAGGATTCTCATAAATTTCAGCTGGTATGCTATCATTTCCAGCTGCGTTATTTACAGGAATGGAAGTTATAGCTGACCGCAGTTCTTCTACTGTTGCCTCAGCGCTGAAGTTCTCCATGGTTTTAAACTGAGGTAGTCTCCCAAATATAGCTTCATCAATCACAAATGTTCTTGTATATTAAACCCAGTAATGTTCTACCATGCGCTCAAGCATCTCCCATTTGTCTCTTGAAATATTTCCCAGAAGATTATCCAGTAGAGCTTCTCCCCATTTTACTGGTCCAATGCAACTTTTGATTCCTTAGTACATAGTACAAAATCCACTTAACCTAACTGTGCTTTGAATTTCATTGCAAAGGTTAAGCCAATAACTCTGGGTACATTCCCTTGCCTCATTTTTCATCTTGCTACATATCATCCGTAAATTTTCGACATCTCTAATACTTTTACAGTTTTTGTACTTAATCAGCGTTGGTCATTTTTTCTTAACAATTAGTAATGTTAGTGAGTTTATCTCAAACAATCAACATTTTTCTTTACACTCTTACTAAAGGCCGCAACAACAACATTTTGATTTCCGTCATGCAAATTACACCACACCTCTTTGGTTGATGGCAAAGCTAGACTTAATTTATTGGTTTCCTTATTAAATGTCTTGCATGTTTGATAATCTTTACTTTTACACACGTTTATACGGGAATGACTTGGAGTTTTGTTACAATGTTAACCTCCCGCCAATGTCACATTCAGCACTCACATATGTTCTCGTGTCCAGGATTTCCTTTAAATGGGAAGGCCTTGTCAGCACCAAGTCCAACTGATGCCAATTTCCAGATCTTGAATATTTCCAAAATGTTTCCCTTGATAAATTTACTCTCGAATTAGTGATACAGATCTTGTTTTCCATGTGGTCCCAATAATAGTTGCCCCTCGTCGTTGATATTTCCGACGCAATGTTTCCCCAGCATGCCTGGCCTATTTTCAACTGGCCTTTTTATAATTGATGTAGAGTATTTATCATGTCGTAATTGAGCTTTTTCTGAGCTACGTTTCGAGAAATATACTTCTCCCGTCGTCAGAAGTGGCGGCATAACTAACTTGTACTTATTGTGTTTCCTTTCTGTAATACTGGAAGCTATATTTCTGGAAGAGTGTAAGATATGCTGTTGACGCGATTACTGTGCTGTGGGAAATAGATGGTTTCTTTTATTTTTCTTGCTGTAATATTTACTTCCCTATCCACAATCTTTTTTTCCCGGTCAAAGGTGTGATCTTATGTCCAGGAATGCTCCACTATTTCATGACTTTTGATGTTACCTTTTTAAACAGCTCACTTATGTTCTCTTTCTCTTTGACCCAAGGAACGCTTTGATTCTCCAATGTAGAGGGCAGGACAGCCCTAGTTTCTCTTTTAACGTGGAGCTGGATCCTTGGCTTTAAAGGTGTCGTCCTTTGGGTGGATACTGTTAAAAATGAACATTTGGTATTATGCTATCGTAGAGTTCGTCTTAACAGTTCAATGATCCCCTTGACATAGGGAAAACATATTTGCTTTACAATTTCTTTTTCTTTTTTAATGATTACGCCTGCTGGTTTTTCGTAATGCCCGCCGGGCACCCCTAGTATGGTATTCATTGGATAAGGGAACCTTTTCAAGATGTCTTTCTTCTTTTCTGAGGTCTTATGGGAGTGATGATAAAACTATGCCGAGCTGAAACTGGATGGTGTGATGCGTTATTAAGGTACTGTTTTCCTGTAGATGATAACAGAATTGGTGTACTCTACTTGTCTCTTCACTTGGATATCAAGGGCAATTGTCTTCCTTTTTCAATTTTCATAGTGAACACGATATTTGAGCGAAGATTATTAATGTGGTCAAAGAAACCTTTCAGGTGATCTTCTTTGATAATTGTGAAAACACCGTCAACGTACCTTTCCAAGACAGTGGAACCTCGGTTTGCTGTTGATAGTGCTGTGGTTTTTCATGCTTGCATGAATATTTCCGCAATCACAGAAGATGTTGGAGTTCCCATCGGTACACCGCTGTTTTGTCTGTGTGTCATTGTTGAATAGAAAGCATGTCTTATTAAGAAGTTTTTCTAATAAATTCAGGATGTCTGGAGGTTTTAGTGTAATTCTTGATGGAAATCGTGATAAAGTAGGACCTTGATAATTCGCAAGGTGTCATTAATGGGAATAGTTGTGTATAATGACTCTTGGATTCTTTGTGTGATGAAGGCTGCCAGATCAGTACTGCTGTTGCAGTGATGTGGCTTCTTCTTTGTGTATGGACATAGGAGGTCTGCTGTATAGCGTGAGAGTAAATGACGTGGACTGCCAGCGCAGGCAACGATTGGACGTATGAGTAAATTGGGCTTGTGTATCTTTGGTAATTCACAAAACCTTGGCAAAGGTGAGTCTTTAGGTTTCAATCTATGGTAGAGGCAACTATCCAGAAGATGATTTTTCTGTATTGCAATCAGTGCTTTGCCTACTTTGGTCATGATGCGTTCATTGGATTAAGTCTAAGCGTAGTACATGCTCCATTTTTGAGGTGTTCACTGCACCTTTGGATATATTTGGCTTTGTTAAAGATCACAATTGCACGGCTTTTGTCAGTGGGAAGGATGGAAATTGAAACATCGTCCATTAGGCACTTGATGGCATATCTTTCCTTTTAAGTGAGGCTTTTAATGGGTACTTTTGAAGACTGAAGAGTAAGGCTTGTTTTTGGTCGGACTGTGTCAGCTTCAATTTTGAGTTTTTATTACTTGCTTTTTCTAAGCATTCAAAGAGACACTACTTGGCTTATTTCGACTCAGACACAAACCTTCTGGGTTTTTCCAGAGAAAGCAAAAAATAATTCTCTTTGAGGCTCAAAATTAAGTTAAGAAGCTAAGAAATAGTAAGTATTTTGACGCTAAAGCTAGGAAAATTTGGTCAGCCACGAGGATTTAGCTGGTATATGGTACAATGAAATGGTGAAACTAGGGATTTCGTGAAAAAACGTATTTCAATGATAAAATCTTCAGCAATTGGATATTGAATTATATTTTATATATATATATATGGTTTATTATAAAACTTTATAAAAGAATATTTTCAACATTAATTTCTAATATATGGTTGTTTAAGGTAAAATATGTACAAATGGCAGTGATGTTAATAATTGCTTAGTGATGATAACGAGGATGATAGTAAGTGATATTAATTAAACATTTGTAACGATAGGCTGTATTTAAGACCATAATTAGCGTAATAACTGCCGTAATGATGATGTAATTAATTACGACGAGAATACGTATGGTAGTGAGGGTGATATTGAGAAAAACTGTCATTAAGGTAGGCGTTATTAATGAAAACAACATTTATAACCGTAATCAAGGTTACAACTTCGCTAGCCATAATTTTATTACACACAATATTAATAGTACTAATAATGTAGAATTTCGTAAGTCCACCTGTTTAAGTTACGGAGAATTTAATGAATTTTCTAAAGATTTTACAGAATCTGTAGAAATTTCATTTTCTTTTTTAGAACATTCTATATTATTATCTAAAGATCTCATGTGTATAGCGAACAGTTCAAATTGGAGTTTTGAATGTATTTAACGGCGCCATGTCTAATAATTCGACTTCACTTTGATTTCGCCTAAGAATAAAAAGGCTATTAAAAATAACGGACACTAGTTAACTTTTTGTCAGCTTTGTAAATATGGATTATCTATTGCCACTGGTTTGAGATTGATGATGTAAACAGTGCTCATCTCTACACCACACACTGTACTCATGATCAACACGATCAGTTGATATCTCTTTATCAGGGCCTCAGCACTAGACTAAAATTGAATTATATTTCTCATGGAAAATCTGTATACGAATTGTTAGATCTGGGGAAGCAAATTGGTTAAGCAGTTTTTGTATTACATTTTAGTTGTTTTAATGTGAAAAAGAGATGATTATTGAATGTCGTAGACCCTTTCCTACGATATGAATACTGCTCTCTGTTATTTTACGTCATTTTTCCCCACTAACTGGGGCTCAGACGGTGCCCGTCATAGGGACTTGGACTTTTTTTTGCTTATTTCTATATCTTTTGCTTATTTTCTAAAATGCTTACACGAGAAGTCGAAACCTCTTTGACATTGCGCTCTTTCTTCTATTTCACCAATGTTATAACTTTTTTAAAACCACAAAGAAGAAACGTGAAGGATATACTGTAACTGTGTTCTGACATTAAGAAGAGATTATATTATTGAGAAAAAAGTATTTACGTACTTTTTATACGCTAGGGACGTCAGTCCAGAATTGCTTATTAAGTAACACGGAAATTGCTGTTAGAATTTTGATAACATGTCATTAGAAAGCAATGATTAGTCCAATTAAGCTTATGCTTTACAACAAGAGGATATGGAAGTTTTTAACCCATTTTACGTGAGACACATTTACGTCACCTGTCTCTCACTTATTTGAACTGTTGTCTAGTTAATCTTTAAAGCACACCTTGTCAAGGCTACACAGATTTCACAGCTGTTTATACAGATGAATATTTTCCTTAATATCGGGTCAGAAGTAATTCGCTGGGATATTAAGAGCCTTGGGAATAAGCTTTACTGTTTCCAAAAGAGCAGACCTATAGATTAATTCAATGTTTTGTACAAGTGTTTGTGCTGTGATTACCTTCAAATGTGTCTTCAATTTGATTCAAACAATAACAAGCCCCCGAATGACAACTGGGTTAACCTGTACAAATACCTTTCAGATTACCTTATTTTCTCATCGTATTTCTCTGGCTTTTCTTTTTTAGTTGCAAGGCAGTTATCATCAGTTGTCACTGTCACATGAATTACAAGAGCTTCTCTTTTTGATCTGTCAACAATAACAATGACTGGTCGCCTCGCTTCATCTATTTGCGTAAACCTTTATAGTTTTCATTCCCAACAAAACTTTCAGGGTTGTGCTGATACTACTTTTCTGAGATTTAAAAACTTCTCTCTCTTAAAATATCCCAGTGTACAGCACTGGTTACAAAGTCTTGCCTTCTTTTATATTCCTACCGAACCAATACGCCACAACTGCATGTAATATGATGGATTGTCTTATCTTTGGCGCCACAGGTCCTGCACTTACTATGTGATCAGCTTATCCAATTTGGCTGTGATATATTTCGGTGGCAACGATGATGATTGGGAAACCAGCAGCATGCCAACGTTTTCTTATTTGGTTCTCCATTTCTCAGTCATTTCCAAGATTCCGTTGATATAATATCCTTTTTCTTCTTCCAGGTGTTTTCCATGGAGCTTTTTTCTAGATATGTTTCTTTCGCTTCCTTTTATTATTACTTTTTCACATTTTAAAGGTTTTTATGCTATCAATCTATCAATATGATAAAACCATTAACACAGCTTTTGTAGTTTTTTGTTTGCAGAATATTCGTTGAACATCAAGTTACGACCTTACGACATGTGACTCAAGATATTCAGCGTTTACATCAGAGTGATTGCATTTTCCAAAAGGCGAGCTTTCTGTGTCCTAGAAAAATGAGAATTGAAGCTAATTTTTCTAGCAGCCCAGTTGCTAGACGCCGACATTACATACAGCTAACGATAGCTCCATATTCTGTTAAGCTCCCATTTTAAGTCTTGATATTTGTTCACCTTCTGCGCCTTTTCAATAACATGAGCATAAAATTTTTTATTTTTTAACACTGCAATTGGTTTTATCCGTCAAGACAATGTCTGGTCATAAATTTTCAAGTACCATGGTAGTATGAATATGCCTACCCAAACAAATTTAATACCCCAGTTCGTATCCTCAGTGACGGCTTTTGACCCTCCTCATACCACTTGGCAGTCTAAATCATCATTGGGGGCAGCTGTCAATGTATTAACTATTTTTTAGCACATGGTGCCATGTTCCGGCTTTCTCTGCTTGTTTTGGACTAAAACCTTACCTCCATAGACGACAACGCCACGGTCTCTTCACTTTCTCTGAAAATCGTGCAAAAGTGGAACTGTTCTCTTTGTTAACAAGATGTCTTATTGACCTTATTTTGGTTGGGGTTTTTTCTGGAGTGCCATTATTTCTCCCAGTTTTGCCTTTTTCAAGTCACTATTCCTTAACCAATCCCAGCTTCTGGAGTCATTGGAGTCTATTTACCAAAGGAGACACTGCAAGTTCTTGTTTATAAGTTTTTCTTCCTTTTACCCCTTTTCTCATTGTTAGTAGCCCGTCACTAACCACCTACTGTGTCACAACCCCCTTGGAAATGGCTCGTGACTCCCGTTCACGTAGAGGTAGAGGTTATTACATTCTATTAGAATGCAAACCTTGGTGTCTATCAGGCCTCTCCTGTGCCTTCTCTTGCTTATATAAGCCTGTCAACATCACTTTTTCATAGAACATACCACGTAGAGAAAGCATTTTTCTAGTTCTGCCTGCACTGCCTCTAATGGTGGAGACAGACCAAGAGTTAATAATAGTGCCTTTAGTATCGAAAGGTGATTTCATGATCATTTCAACCGTTTCAAATATTCTTCAGGAGAGTTGATATCAACAGACTCTAAAGCACTTTAAGATTTGTACGTCTTGTATGTATCGATCTCTATTATTCGCTCGCTGACGCTATTTCTTTTCCATTCAAATGGGCCAGTTTACCCCTCCTTATCATTGACTCCATATTTAGCGACCCTAAATGCCATAGTTATTTCTTGATTGAAATTTTGTACCGTGTTCAGTAATGAATATAGATGTCATTCTGCCATGCCAAAGGGTTTTAAATCATCTATGAAAAGTAGATGAATGATGCTTGTGGAGGTTTAGTTGAACACATATCCTTTCTTTACCTTCTACAAAGTCAGAGAAAGAGGTATCACTGCCAGAAAAAAAAAGAGAAGTGAAAGAATATATTATGGAGGATGTTATTCTTAATATTTGCACTTCCCTATCTCTGGTTTCCAGGTATTATTTCTATTTTTTAATCAACTATGTACTGCCTTTAACCTTCCTTCACACATTTTCCCCCACTTTTTCATGTCATATAATAGAGTTCAGGAGTAACTTCTGTATTTGTAATGATGTACGTATCCAGGAATCTTGTTACACATCATCACATGATACCCTTAGAGAAAGGCGATAGCACTACAGTTCAGATTTCTGTGTTGTTTTTAGTTATTGGTATTAACGTTACTGGACACTGACACAAAGGTTGCGATGGGAACAACTTGCGTTTTCAATTGGCGTTGGTTTGTGTTTAAAATTATTTACCAGCCTTTTTTCCTGACTAATGTCATAGTGTATTTACCTGCAGCAAACCTTCTTTTGACGTCATCACACGTGCCTGTGGTGTTGACTACCTACATAAACTAATTAACACTTACTTGCAGTCTCTCCTCTCCTGCTGGTCAGAGCCAGATCACCTTTGTTGTAATCATTAATCGTTGACCTTTTGATATTCCTGGTATTTCTAAAAGGTTGTTGATTACCGCTTACTATTCTTGGCCTTCGGAGCCATGTAGCACGATACGCATCCATATATTCTGTGGATGACGAGATAAAATTCAGTCTTTTACTATGCATTATCCAATTTTAAACCATTTCATTATCAGTATATTGTTCTCGCGATTTTCTTTCACCCGTCATAAAATTTCAATAATTCAAGCTAAAATATGGTTGGTTTTGTTTTTTCTTTTCATGACTAAAGATCTGCAATCAGTGCTACTCTTGGTTTTTGGAATCATTTTTGGAATATATGTAATATGCATAATGAGTAATATGCATTACTCAGTGATGACCGATTTCCCGATGTTTGTTGTTTGTTGAGAGTTTCTTTGCTGGTTATTCTTCCTTTGAATGTGTTCCCACACGTTGCGGTATGATGTTATTTGCAGCAAAGAGTGAAGTACCTTTACTCTTGGTTTCCTCTTTTGTGTAAATCATTTGTTGTTGTGGTTGTTCTTTTGAACCCACTCTTCAGAGTTCTAACCCCTTTCCCCCCCCCTCCTTTCCGTTTTAAAAGGCTTCAGCGTTTTCATAACAATTTTTAAAGGTCCTTATAACCCTTGGGAGGCAGATATCTTAATAGTTAGCATTGAATGCCAGTACTAGAAATGGTAATGCCTACCACATAAAGAAGTAAAATGATAATTGGTATGTAAATCGTCCTGGACAGTTAAGCATACACAAACATGGATCCTGGTTTTTAACCTGGAGTGAGTAGCTATATGATATCGTATATTTTCCTTCTTATTCCTCTTTGTATGACCCGGATCAGAAGCTGGAAATTTCTCCTCCTGTGGGTAGAACATCTTAATGTACATATCTGAATGTAAAGATTGAACAGTGAAATAATCATTTCAATGCATTGTTTAAGTTGCGGCCAGATGCATACTATTTCAGTCCTGTATTGTGCTTGGACTGCATGGTCTACAGGTAACTTTATTCGTAGACCGTTGTTTCAAGGTTTATGGTGTTTGGTCATTTTAAAGTAAAATACTCTTTTTCCCTCTTTAGTAACAGCGATCATGTCCACTACACTGTTAAGTACATATTCATACATTGTTTCATGCAGAAAACATTTGATTTATTATTTTGTGGTGTTCAAGTAGTGAATGTTACACTAGGCACAAATCTATTATCACTTACACACATACACACGCACACACGCACACACGCACCTGTACATATACACACAAACACAAACAAAAACACACAAATATGTATACATATATATGCATACAAGCGATACCAGCCAATGCCACCTCCAAAAGAGATTGTAACTGAAAATTCCAACCCTTTGTACTATACAGTGCAGAATTGTGCATAAAAATAGTTACATATACAGACACATGCACACTCATACATTCCTACATCTAAACATATACTCGCCCAATCTGATTTCTTTAGACATCGTACAGCATTAGTAGGTTTTTAGTGGTTGATTAGAATTTATGTAGTATTTTGTTTCTTTACATTTTTGGCCTTATTTTGATGTTCATCCACGATTCTACTTTTGTATGTGACTTCTTTCGTTGCCCACAATAATATTTTTACTTTCTATCTGCTACAGAAAAAGGCTGTAGATGGTATGAAACAGTTACTGTTATACGCTGAAAGTCTCAGAGAAGATTTCAACAAAGCAGCAAAGGTTAGATCCAATTGTAATTTCTGATATTTAGCTTTCTTATTTACTAGTGTTCTTTAGTACTTGTCTGCAATTTATTTTGTACAATTTTGGATTTTTATTTGCCAGTAATCAGGAAGGTTGTTGTGATCTTGTTGATTGAATTTCTTTTGGAGACGTTTTGGAATCATTGCGCCCTGCGTAAGATTAAATAACCATCCAGTTGCTTCTTCACAACTGGATGACAACTTTCAGTAAAAGTCATATATGATGTTAGATCATTTGTAGCTTCAAGTCGTTTAGACAATTACTTATATCCGATGAACTATTGTCATCATTACCCTTCACATGAGATCAAATAGCGATCGGGTCACACCAGTTTCACATTGGGAAGTCGTTGCCAAAGGTTGCCTCTTGCATCAGATGATGTTAAGCAAATATGGCAACGCCCACATGGCATCCGGCTTGACGTCATTTACACATCGACTTGTCCCTGATCTAATATTGGCATAACTGATTTTTGCGTAATTACAGGAGCATACTGCATGGAAACCGATTTTAAAGCTTAGGAAGTCTTTTGCTCCATACACTAGGCATCGGTTTGATCATACTTTGTATAATTATGTATATTATTTTTTATGTCTCTGGGACCTGGAGGCTAACATCGGGTTGGCGAAGGCCATTGAATGGTTCCTTACCAATAAGAACTAATTTTTTCAGTTAAATTTTACTTCGCAATTACTACTTTCACTTTGTACTTGGCTACCCTCCCTGAATTCCATTTACTCGAGAACTTAAAAACGGTTTCCTTAGTTTTTAGTGAAACTTGTTAGTACACATACGTGTTCTTATCGTGTCTACACCCAGTCCTTCGTAATTCCTATAAGGATAATCTCTGTTGAAAGCGCAAAGGCAGAAATATGCTTTGCTCGAGTTAGTCCAATATATATCAGCTTATTTAGAAATCCCTTGCCTGAATTTTCTTTTCCCCGTAACTAACTTAATATATTTTGTTTCTTGATATAAGTCAGGAAGAGGATAAAATAGACCGTGACATAGTTTAATGTCAACCTGTTTAAGTGTTTGCCGAATTCAATTTGTTATACTTAAAAGCCGGGAATAGGTCTTGTTAATCGTAATAAATCAGCCGTATTTTTTAAAAAGCTGTTTTTGTACAGTAAGTAATTTGTGATACAACTTTTGTTTTTGACAAATACCAATGATAGCACTTAATATTCAACACGAGCATTAAAGCTCTTTTTGAAAGTATCATTATTTTGAACGAGCCACTGCTTGTTATTTTTTGAAACTCCCGGTTCAATTTTTCTTACGATAGGCTTATTTTAGACAAAAGTGGTACTCTTGTAAATTGCCCAACTTAGTTATTTTCACCAAAGTTGAGGATTTTGTTTCTGTTTTTAACATTGAACATCTAGGTTAAACAATTTGAGATTTAGAAGGAACTTTGTTCCCCTTGTTGCCCGTATGTAGATACTAACATTTTGGGAGAAAATTTGTACCCGTTTATTTTATTTACTGTGGTGATGCTTTAAGGTTCCATATATACTTATGATGCTTCCAATTGTAGTTGTAACGTTAGGGCTTGATTTTGTTGTAGCTCGTATGCGGCTAAAAATATTTTCTTTTACAGCACAAAATCGGAAAGTGCTCTGAAGTCCTTAATGGCTCCAAGGCAGATCTCTGGTTAAAGTAGGGTTTTGAGCTAAGCTCTCTAGACTGTTTTAGCCTCTCACGTAGATGTAGGTTTTTGAAAAACAGGATAGCATTAAAGTGCAATAGTGACCGAGTGGTTGAATCAACAGATTACCATGCAAGAGATTAACAGTTCGAATCATGGCCACGCCCATTGAAGTACTGTGCCCGATTTGTTTCTCCGTTATAAGCGGCATAGAACTGAGTTTGTTCGTGTTTTCGAAGGTATAATTGGGAGAAGGAAGAAACCAATAAATTGAACTATTAAATAGTAATCTGTGAAGTCAAGAGGCCAACAATGCGGTAAATATTTTCGTGTATTTCACACATCATCAGACCAATCTGAAAACATATAAAGAATACAACTACTCAGTTATATGACTACAATGAGAGAAAAAACATGACATAAGTCTATAATCAAGAATGTTCCGTGGTCAGCAGTAGCTAAAAACAACTAGATCTTGATTGTCAGCGTCCTGCTCCGGTACTCATCCTTGGTGTTAATCTCTGGCTTCAGATCTTTTATCCAGAATGCTTCCAGCGTGAGATGACAAGCTTCCCCTCTAGATGTTGATGTTAGGATTTCTATGTCGTCATTTGATAGTGTACTAGTACAATGTGCTAAGTGTCTCTTGACTGGTCCTGTTATGGTACAATGTTCTTTGATGTGGCTTTGGAGATGCCGGCTAGTTTGGCCGACATAGCACGCATTGGGGGGAGGACATGTGATTTTGTAAACCACCCCGTTTATCAACATCTTCTCCACTGGTGGTTTTAGTGAAGGCGTTGTGGTCTTCAGTTTTCTCAGAGTCATCATAATTACGCATAGTGCACTGGATCGATGGAGAGGACGTGCATAGTCCTCGGTATACTTCCCGCTGTATTGAATAATGAGGGAGTATTTTCTCGCAGGTTTTTTTTGGTGTTACTGCTTCACCTTTCTGGGATATGTGTTGCTCTAGTATATTGTTGAACGTGACCATTATAATTGGGTCATAGAAACTAGGGGGATATTGGTTCCTTTCAAGCACTTGGGTTTTTTTTTCTTTTCTAAGCTGTCATAGAACAGGTTCCAAGAGCTACACGCATTGAATAGTAATCCTCATGCTTTTCTTCAAGCACTGCTTAGGGGGAAAGACCTGAAACAAAATACAATGTCTAATCACTCAAATGAAGATGACGGGCGAAGGGGATGGGCAGCAGGTCTATGCAACCAGAAGATGGCCAGTCCGTTGATCTAAAAGGGATTCGCCGGGCTTTAAAATAGACCCGGGCCATATTGGCTTTTTTTACTTTGAGCACCTGCTTTACCATGAAAGCTTAATTTTCCTTTACCTTGTGAACACTACTCGAATTCCTATTTAGAGAACAAATATTTCTCTTTTTCTTTTTTTTCTTTCCCACTAAAATGAAATAACTATTTTCTTGGTGTTTTTTTTTTCTTTTCCGCTATAAAAATAGAACACCCAATGTTTATGAGACACCAAATATTGGATTTTCTGTATCAAACACGCAGTTACAAATAAGCTTTAAGACGCAAGATAGGAAAACCCATCTTCTCACTTCTCATTAACCGATACACTTTTTAAGGTGCAAATTGAGGTTAAGTAAAAAGCTCACCTTTCTCGCTAAGCAGTTAGGCTTTGTGCTACAGGCGATGAAGATTAATGGATACGAGTCCTCATACGAAGTCATGTCTGTGGCAAAGCGGGTAACAGGTCCTTATTTTAATGCGAGAGCTATTTTTTGACGTCAACTCCGTTGATCTGCGATCACTGAATGTACACGAGTATCGTAAACTACATTTGAGTGTGTGTGTTTTTTCAAATAGGTAACTAGCCGTACTTTCTTTTGCAAGTAAAGTTGCGTGAATACCGAAAGCAGGCTTTTCTACTCTATTAAAAAAGTTGGTTTCTCCCAGCAACGTGACTTTTAGATGGAACTTACAATATTCGTCAATTTTATTTGGTTTTTAACGATATTGACAGCATATCCACAGCTGTGTGGAAATTTTAGTTCACTTTGGTTTGAATGTCAAATATGGCACTTTTCTTAAACACCGTTTTTCATAACAACACTGTGAGTATCAATGATCTGTTTATTACCTAACGACAATATTTATAAAAGACTTTACCTTCCCATCTCTTATTTTTCTTCAGAATGCAAAAGGACTTGTTGATAGTGAAGACTTTAAAGCTATTAAATCTTACAATCAAAGAATGAGAACAAGACGAACTAAGACTCAAGTAAAGAGGTTGGCACCCCTGAAAGAAGTTTAACCCTGCCTGCGGTAGGGAGGGGTCACTAGACCCACAATCGCAAATTTCTTTCACTGTCTTTTAGTAATACCTTCTCAGACGTTACTTGTTAAAATTCCATAATTTTATTTATCAACTTTTACTCGGTCAAATAATGAAAAAAGAGTTTTTGTAACATTAGACCTAGATCCGATTTTCTATCCTGTTTTTAAGTTTTAATCAGATGCATAGTGTTATTGGAGTCTTAATCGACAATTTTATTAAGACTTTGAAATCAGTTGGTTTGGTGGACCGTCCCTCCAAATATATCTCATCACTGGCAGGGCTAAAATCCTACCTTATATTACTTTAAATGTTTTCCGCTGTTAATGCGTTTCTGCAACCGCCCCGAGGAATGTATGGCGTGGTAATGAATTGTACCTGCGATTTGTTCGTGTTTTGGAGCAATAAGACTAAGTACAGAGCAACTCTGTAAGCTTCTCACAAAGAACATTAGAGAACTTAGCTGGAATTGCCAAAGCACTATGTGGCAAACTATTTTGTAATTTATTTTTTAATAGGTAATTCTAGTCAATTGGACCGTATAAATACTTTGTTACGTAGCTGGCTACTGGAAAGGTATAATAAGTTTTTATATGTAGTAATATGTAAAGAATAACCAGGGTTTTATAAAGGTAAATCATATAAATCATATATTTTCTTTCGTATATATATATAAACTATATATATGTACTGTACAGCGAAAAACCGAATTACAGATCCTATATACGTATGTGTGTATTTAAGCATTCGGAGGAGGAAATGAGGCACATTGGTAAGAGGCTGTTAGTCCAGTAGATAGGTAGTACGCAGGTGGTACGTACGTCCGTAATTATTTTTAGCGAGATACGCGTTTGACTTGAAAGTTGCGTCTTGCATTCATTAGCTTGATGACTGGGTGTGTACAAAAATATGAAAACTTGGACAAAAAGAAGTGTTAGAATTTTGAAAACAACGATCTAAAGTAATTGGGCCTTATTTAGTTGTTAACAATTTCTTTGTTGTAAATTTTATTTCTGGTTACTTTCTGCACATTACAACGATTGCAGTTAAGTCAATATTGAATGTAGCTAAGATAATTTGTGACCCCTGATGGGTTATTGTTTTGAGGGTGTATATTGAATTTTGAGGGATTTTTATTAGTAACGAAGCTTATAAAAGCTTATCTCTGTATACCTGGGGCTTTTTGCATAGTTGTCTGTGTTTTAGATACTTTCTTATTCAATTGTGAACGCCCGATAGGTCACATTCAAAAAGCGTTTAATTTTATGGCGTTTAGCTTATTCACATCAGGTGTAACAGAGTGGAAGAATCACAGCAATTCTTTTATTTATAGCAGTATGTGCCTTTCAAACTTGTCTGAAGTGACCATCTACCCACCAATCACTACAGTTATCTCTGCAACTTTATTCATTTGCCTTACATGCCCATTGTCTTTTCTTAGCATTTGGTACCTTGAGATCTTTCAAGTTCATTTTCTTTCACTTTTGAATTTCCTTCCACAGCAATATCGATCATTTTCACTTCTCTGTTTTTCTTGTCCACTCAAACAATATCCGTTAACTTTGTTTAATAATTCTATCACACTGAATGGTAGAATCCCGGAAGAGCTTAAAATTCTCATTTTCAATAGATGCCTCAGGTTGCTCTTCATACCATTTATCTGCTTTTTCAAAACCTTCTTCGCTGCAAAGCTCCCAAACAACATATCGTGCCACATTGTCACTTTTCGCGTACTCTCTTTGTGCTAATTTTCCGCATTCACAGACCACCGACTAATTCACCTTTCTATTTTTATTATATGTCTTTTTCTCAGGATTGATTCTGTTTCCTGGTTCATTTGCCACGACAGCAAACCGTACCCAGTGTTCTTAAGTATCTTGGCATTACTTATTACCTTGATCTTTACTCCATACTCAATACCCCCCGTATTATTCTCGGTATTCCAAGCCGACATGAAGTCTGCAGTACCTCTACCATCAGATCTAATTCTAATATTTCTACCCAATTTTCAAATTTCTTTGTCACTGCTCCTAATTACCCAATAACATGTCCTTATTAGATATATTTTAAATGTATATGTCCACGATTGGCATGATGACGAAACACTGTCCATTTGATATATTATAATGTCTCAAGACCAAAATGTGAACTTATTTGAATTTCTTTGTAAACAATTATTGCCACTATTGATAAGTTATATCGTGTCAAACAAGGTTTAGGTATGAAAGGAGAAATACATTGCATATAGATTAAACTAGGGAATCAATGCGCTATACAACTACATACACGAACAGATGTATACGTTTATTCCTAACAAGTTCTGATAAGATAATGGAGCATTTCCTTTTATCCCCCCCCCCCCTCTTAATGGTATGCGCCGCATAGCAACAGATAATAACCCAAACTAAATTAGATATATCTCATTGTCAATGTGTAGCTATGTGATTGGTTCACTCAGGAAAATCGAAAGAACAGTAGCCATAAGTGTGTGTATATAGAAATATAACTTCCCATCAATCTTGTGTGAAAATATTGCATTGATCCAAGCTAGTGAAGCAAGGTAGGTGTGGCAACTTACACTTTAACAGCACGTGCGCGTCCATCCCGTCCAGAGAACACTTCACTTATTTTGCCCATTGTCGATACACCTTGTGCAACATCGTCTTGGAGATTACTTTTCTCATTCATCCATCATTTTTGTTGATTAAACATTGGGGCCCACTCAACCATCTCAAAATTGTTTTTAGAGGTTTTGCACATGTCTCCAGCTCGTACTGGGATCTAAACGTGTCCCATCTACAATTTCTGCTGCGAATTGTCCACCAGCTTGACCAAACAAAAAGTGCTTTGGAGCTGAGTGTTTACTGTCTTGTGGATCATTTGTTTGATAAGTAAAAGGCCTTGAATAGAGGAAAGCTTCTGGTTCTATAAATTTTGTAACCAGCTCTTCATCAGAAACGCCTGCTTTGCCCAGGATGGATCTAATTGCGCTCTTTTCAGACTTAATCAGAGACTTGTGTGTACTGTGTTTTATAATTAGCAGTTAATTCAATAATTCTACCCTGATCGACATTGGCAATCTGTTGAGACAACTCTTTGTTGCCCTTTACAAAGGTACCACCATTATCATAGACAACTTCCTGAGGCAATCCCCAACGATTTATTACCCGGTTGAAGGCTTGCAGGAATAAATCTGTTTCCAAACTGTATGCCATTTCAAAATTGACTGCCCTTGATGACAGACATGTGAATTGACATAAATAACCTCTTTACCATGCCCCTGCTTTATAAAGAAAAGTACTACATTGTCTACCGCTACCATAACAAATGACCCCAGTGATTCTTTAGTTCTAATGAAAGGTAAAGGTGCCATGATTTGCTTTGGTGCAGTGACCTTCCTTGTACGACATCCCATACATTCTCGCCAAAAACCTTTGACCTCTTCCCTTCCCATCAAGGTCCAATATTGAGAGGAAATTGCTGCTTATCTTTGATTCACCCTTTAAACATGGTTTTCTTACTCGTGAAATTCTCTGTTGGTTAGCTTTGTTACCCAGTGATCTCTTGGCAATATGACTGAAAGCCGAGTGTAGAAAGATCTGCATCTTTGATTGCACCATTACATCGAAGTGGCCCATCTCCATCCAGTGTGGAAACTTTCTTTCTTGCTGTACCAATCTCCTATCTATGTTACAGTACTTCATATTCGGATTTGAAAACCTCTTTTTGTGTTGATTCTAAATGGTAGATTCTTGCAAGCCTCACCTCTCACGTTTTCAATGCTCCGTATTTTCGTTCATTTGTTGGCCGCTGACAATTGTCAATAAATCTCAACTCCCAAATAGTTAACGCGTAATACCCTTAGCCACTTGGTAAAATCACACTTCCTCCAATTCTATATGTTGAGTCCTATTTGGAACTGCAATAGCATTGTTAACTTGGTGGTCTCTTTTTGGTTCCTTACCTGCGGCATTTTGTTGTTTTACATTATTCTCAGGCCACCTTATCAAATTCTGTATCAAGTAAGTAGGTCTATACCATTACATTTGGTTATCTACAAGATTTCTTGCTGTCTTGCGTCAAGATGGCAGAATTTCGGGATTCTATGTTTCTGTTACATATCTCCATTGGAATGGGTTGCTATGCTGCTGAATTTCACTGACCCTATTAGCAAAAACTGGTTTAAACCATCTACTATACCCACGGATTCACTACAAGACGTTCAAAATGTGATGTGGCTGATGCTAAAGTTAAGGACTTTTGCCACTGTACTTGACAGATAAAAGTCTTTCAACCGATCCCTACAACTTGAGTCGGAAAGTACTACATTCGTTCAGTGGCGCTACTCTTGACTTTGATGTTATGGATCTGGTAATTACTTCCCCACTAGTTTACTTATATCTCAAATATACAAATGCTGCAGAAGCAGCATTTGAGGCATCGACAAAAGTATAAACTGTGAAGCTAATAATGCCTTCAGCTAAATATTTGATTATACAGCCTTTTTAGGTGGGGTAACCCATTAAGTTATGCTAAGGTTCGTACTATTAATTCTTGAGGCGTTTTGATATCCCAAATCTCCTGCACCAATATTAATATGTATTTGGTGCTAAGAATCCCAACAGATCACAAACAATGGCCAGCACGTGAAGAATACTTGTCTTGGTCAACGCAACACTGTCCTTGCTCTCACCAAACCAGAATGTAAATACTCCTTACTTGGCTAACCACTGTAACCCAAGTGTTTTGACTGATGGCAACCCTCATGTTTTGCAGATCAATCTCAGCAACTCTATCCTCAGAAACAATCTGTGCTAAGACTGCTTCCGAGTTAGACAGCCACTTCCAAGTATACATGCCAGCACTCCTCCATAGCTGTGACAGTGGTTCATACATCTTGCAGCCCTCCTGCTCAGTTTCAGCAGCCTGTAATGTCAAACATTTATGGTGACAGCAGAACACCTTTTGCTGCCAGTGGAAAGAAGACTACCTTGAAACTTCTTAGCATACTTCCTTACTACAAACTGTGCTAAGAAAGGAGAAGTGTTTACTCCAAATGTCGAAGGAGTGAACTTGTAAACACCTGATGTTCTGGAGTGCTCTAAGTTTCTCCGCAGAAAGCAGTGGTAATTCCAATCCTCGAGGCCAATCGCTATATGGAGCTACGTCTCTGCCACATCACAAGTGAATGCAACAGGATCTCTTCTGAAAAGAATTAACACATTAAAACAGCTCCTGTAGTAGCTTTGAGCCTTGATAAATATTGTCACTGAGAGATACACCTTTACAGGTGGCCAATGCATAACAAACAATTTTTTCTTTAGTAGCGGACGTATCAGGTCTGCATGCAGGAAAGTGTGGTAGAAACCAACAGTCTATTAGGCTCGGCTCACCCTTTTTTTACATATCCCTTCGCAAGATATTTGGCTATAATTGTAATTTATCAGCCTGTAATCCCTGTTTTTTTCATTAACTTTGTCTCTGAATTAACTAGCCTCTTTAGGGCTGTTTCATAGTTATTTGGCAGACTCGGTCCCTCCCCTAGCCATGGTACTCCAATTTGGTATCCCTCATTTTCATACTAACTGGTACTCTCAGCCTTCAATACTGCTGCTTTCTCCTCTGGCTTCAAAAAGTAGCTATGATGTCTTGTGCCTTAAGCCTCTATTTATCAAAAATTTCTAATTCTGCTACTTATCTTCTCTAGCACCCGATTTGTTTTTGAAAGGCAAGTTCTTACAAAATGGCTTGTTTGCTAACCCTTGTTAGGTGACCTACCAATGTTCACCCTAGCTTTGTAAGCCTAGCCACATGCTCTCCTAATTTGCACACCTCTTTCAGTGACACACAGTGTACTCTATAGTCTAAACCGAAAAGCACCTCTACTATTTCCCGACTGCTGGAAAGTGTATGTTCCTTAGTTGCTTCCATTGACATTTTGATTTATTCTAGACATCCACTCTGTTTTTTCTTATTTCCTCTTAAACCCAATTGTCCCACCACACTGTTATTTACAAATGTGGTGGTACGTGCATCATCTAAGAGAGTATTAACTTTTCCCTGCCTATTTCCCTTCTTTAACACAACATGTATGGTCCCTAAGGCTAGTGTTGTTGCAGCATCTTTTTCCGCCTTAGTAACAGTTCCACTCTGGTTAGATCCTGCTTCTGTGCTCTGAGCTGGGTTCTCTTGGAGCTTGGCCAGCCTAACCTGCTGACTTACTTAATAGCTTTGCTGTCTCCATCGTGCTTTTTTGTGTGCAACAGTCAGTTATCGGTCACAAATATCTAACACAAATATCTATACCATACACCTTTTAAAACGTACCATTGTTCCCCCTTCTAACCTTTATTCAGACACAAAAACAAGGGTTTTGTTCCTTTGCTACCGCCCATTTCTGTTCTGGTGTCCTTTTTCTAAAGTCACTTCAGATCCAAAATGAATATTCCCTTTTCCAGAGTTCACATCTGCCTTTCTCTTCTACTCCCTCCTGGTCTAGCAAGAAAGGTTTTCTTCTTTTTTAATGTAAAACGTAATGTGTAATGCGGCTCGTGTCATCCCCTTCATTCCCTCTCCCCATCCCTGACTGTTTCGTGAACCACTGTCCTATGCTCTGTTTCTTTAATTGTGTTATCTCTTAATACACTGACTGACTCTTCTTTATGATTTGTTGTTACCCATCATTGAAATGAATTGATCATGCCTTCTGTCATTTTTCTTAACAACAGAGACTAAAACTGCCAACTCATTGGGCACTCCAGATTCCTCAAGGTTTATAATTGCAATATCTGGAAGATCAGCAAACCTATCAACACCTTTAGAGCTGGCTGGCTTTATTGGCTTAAAGGTATGTATCTCTTCGCGTTGTAATGATACTCTGAGCCTATNCCCTCTCCCCTTCCCTGACTGTTTTGTGAACCACTGTCCTATGCTCTGTTTCTTTAATTGTGTTATCTCTTAATACACTGACTGACTCTTCTTTATGATTTGTTGTTACCCATCATTGAAATGAATTGACCATGCCTTCTGTCATTTTTCTTAACAACAGAGACTAAAAATCCCAACTCATTGGGCACTCCAGATTCCTCAAGGTTTATAACTGCAATGTCTGGAAGATCAGCAAACCTATCAACATCTTGAGAGCTGGCTGGCTTTATTGGCTTAAAGGTATGTATCTCTTCGAGTTGTAATGCTACTCTGCGCCTATGACCGCTATATTTCCTCTCCAGCCTATCCTTGGCTGCCTTGTGTACCGCACCACAGTGCCCTTAACTTTTTACAACCCGTGAGACATCCCCTCGACAGACATTGCCGTAATTGTAAGAGATTACACTCGTCTGTGGCAGGTTCTTCATCCACACATGATAGGAATGCTGCTTTCCAATTTTTGTAATTCTGTACATTTCCAGAGAACATTGGTGTCTTAACTCTCTTCAACTGTCTAAATATTGTGGACGAATTTGTTTTTGGTTACTCCTCAGAAGGAAGTCTTCAGTCACTTCATCTGATGTACAATCTCTTTTTGAACCACGACCAGTTTGAGGAACTGAAGCAACGCTGTTACTCCTCAGTGAGGGTTTTCCTCTCTGGTGTCTCATGCAAGTAGCAGTATGCTTCTGATAGTCGGGGAAACCGATCTCTAAATTTTTCATGTTATAAAATATTTTGTCCACTGCATCTAAATCATCTATGATCATAAAGGGCCTCGAAAGTATATTTATGACACGTTTCATCTAGTTTCTTTTTTAAGGTTAAGAATGTCCTGGCGTGTGATTCCTTCGTCCTCAGACTCCAATCCATTCAGTAAGTGTCTCCTGGCTCTTGTAAATGAAAACATATGAATTAAAAACCATTACGCTTGTAACAAACCATATTTTTCATTTAGCATTTACTTAAAATTGGATATACTGCTTCTTGAATCATGCATATCCCAGTTCTTGAACACAGTTTCCCTGTAACTGATCAAATAAATTCAGCATCCAAGTACAAGCATTCTATAAAGCATAGTTAAAAATATATTACATTAATGTGTTGAAAGCTTGAAGACTTTTAGCTTCTTACATGATCTTGGTGACAATACATAACTGTAATTATTCAAAAATATATTTTACAACTTTCTAGTCTGGTGTATATTTACTTCTATTCCGTAATAATAGGAGGTTTGAACAAATGGATCACAAAGGGACTTTTTACGTACAAAATTCTAATATCATGAAATAGAATAAATAAAAATACCTAATGACGAAGAGAGTCTTCTGGCATATTTATATATATCTTCTTAGATACGTGGTTCACGATGACAATATTTGTGTATATATATACGTCTTTTGGTAACATACGTTATACATCTTTTGAAAAGAGTAAGACATGCAAGAATATTTAACAATGGTTTGTTTTGTACCGAAATCAATGTTTCACAAGTACATTGATAAAACTTAATGACTATTTTTGGTGGGGAACTTGATATCTCTTTTTATCAAGCTTTGAAATTTAAAAACTGATTTTCCTAAAAAAAGCATGTAACATCCGCTACGTTGTTTTGAGGTACACTGAAGTAATTAGGTCAAAATGAAATTTGCCATGTTATTAGGCCCAGTGTGAATGTACATTCCCAAAAAATTTTTTATCCTAACTTATTTCAACTGAAAATATCCACCTTTAGAGGTTGAAATGTAACTTCCGTTACTGTAACATTCGTTACGCATTTTTCGAACATTTCATTTCAAACACGATCTATACGTAATTCGAACGTTTATGTTCGAAAGAGAGTTTCAATGTGGTATTCCATTTGTTTGAGAACAATCTAAAAACAGTTTCCGAAGACCTGCACGAGGTGGATAAAGAAAACAGGTAAGCAACATAAATGTATTTTTTTCTAATTGGAACTAAATTACAGTAGCAGATATCTTATGCGTAGTAGATTTCTAGGGTACTACAATTTTTTAAAATCATAATTTTGTACTTCCTGATTCGATATCTAACCCTGTTGTAATGCATGCTTTTGCCTGATTTTTAAGTTTTAAGGCCAAGTTCTCTTACCTTTCGTAACGTATGTTACAAGTGTTACCACTAAATGTTAAGATTATTTAAAGAGCCAGCGGTTCTTTCTCACAAGATCCTTTCCTCAAAATATATTATTCAATCCACGTGTCTTCCGATCTATTCTTTGGCGTTGTCAAGGTAGTTTTATTTAAACTTTCAAACGGTAAATATTATTTTTCAGTAACATTGTATAACCTTCAACAAATCATACCGTTTAGATGAACATTTATCCGTCTAATCTATCTTTCAATGAATGAAAACTTGAGAAAAATATTAAATGAAGCAGCCGAAAGAATATCTTTACATAATTTATCATTCTAAACCTCCATATCTAACGAAATCTGAGGTCCTGAAATCGTAACGTATGTTACAAATATCTTAATAACGAAAAACAATGATCACTGACACTTTATTGTTTCAGAACATGGCAAAAACGAATGCTGAACGACAAAGAGCATTTCGTGAGAGGAAGAAAACAAAAGATGGATTGAAATACCTGAAGAAGGAAGGCGCTCGGCTAAAGAGAAACTACACGAAAGAGCGCAGAGAAGCTGTTAGATTAAGACTTCAAAAACAATCGAAAATCGACAAAAGAACTTTCCGAGCAATCCAGCAATGCAACCATTGCAACACCACTCGACTCGCCTTTAACCTGTCGATCCGATTCTTCACCTTTACTTGTCGCCATGAATTTTCCAAAGAAAGGGGAATCTGCAAGGAAGCGGAAACAACGTAGTGATGACCGGTTTAGGAAAAAGCTTGCCATGTTAGAGCAGGAAAAAGAAGTCCTTAAAAAAGCAATGCTACACTTCGACAAAAAGTTTCCGAATGAAAAAGAGAAAAAGAAAGAACACTGATAAAACTCAAACTCTTACCCCACGCAAGCTGGTTTCTAACTTGTTAAAGGAAGGAGGTCTCAGTCCAGCAAAAGCGTCAAAAGAAATAAATAAAGATTTGCTATTTGCTCATGTAATATCGGAAGAGATTCGTGCATCTGTTCTTGAACGAAAAAAACAAGAGAGCTGGAGTAAGGAGATTGGTGAGTGGAAATATATTGAAAAAGTACAAACTGATTAAGTTTGCCTCCAATAAAACAGGAAACGATCGGAGAAAAATGAGCCGTTTATCGTCCAAAGTTCTTCATCTTCCACAATTGAAACGAGGATTTGGTCCAGAAGTCCACAAAACAGCTTTACAATTTTATGCTAGGGATGATAACTCGACTGCTTTGCCAGGTAAAAGAGATTGTAAAAAGGTTCAAAAATTTCGAATTCAAAAACGTTCTTTAAATGATTACTTGTCGAATCTCTACCACAAATTGAAAGCTGAAAATCCAAATTTAAAAGTTTCTTTCGCAACGTTTCCAAAAATGACACCAACACATTATGTCCTCGCAAATTTTGTCAACGGACGATCTTGCCTTTGTACGAAACACCAAAATCTTGCTCTAAAATTTAAAATGCTGAAGACGTTAAATAAAACTGTACAACCCAACCCCGGCACCTTTATCAAACATACGACTGACGATTATATCAAAAAGATCTTGAAAAAGTCCCGAGAGGAAAAGATTAACAAAAAGATGAAAGTTCTGAGAAAGTCGAAAAGTAAATCTGATTTCGAATTGTATTTCCAAAAGGAGACTGAGTTGTTTCGTGAACACGCCAAACGTAACAAGAATCAACTCATGACTCAAAAATAATTGAAAGAAAACCTCCCCTTAAATCACATCTACATTCATATGGACTTTGCGGAAGATTACAAATGTCGCTCGCAAGAAGAGAACCAATCTGCCTATTGGAGTCAAACGCAGGTGACAATTCTTCCAGCTGTCGCATATTTTAAGAAAGAAGGAAAATTGTTTCACCAGTCATTTGTTTTTATTTCAGATAAGCCGAGGCATGATGCAAGGTTTGTATTTGCATTACTTCGGTCTCTCGTGCCACAGCTATTCGAATTGATCCCAAAACTGGAATTCGTACATTACTGGACAGATTCTCCCACGTCTCAGTATCGAAATAAAACAATTTTTAAAATTATGTCATGCCATAACGAATACTTTGACGTTGCTGCCACATGGAACTACATGGAAGCAGGTCATGGTAAAGGCCTATGCGACCCGATCAGAGGAACAGCAAAACGAAAAGCTCAGTATGCAGTGAAACACGCAAAAGCCATCATCCAAGACGCTCGGGACTTTTATCAGTGGACAAAAACGACCGAAGACAGGAACTTGATCAAATTCAATTTTTTAACATCTGAAGAATATGAAAATGCCGCTTCCTTTCTCAAAAACGCATGTGCCGACATTGAAACTGTCACTTGAACTATGAAGATACATGCTGTGTTTCCAAGTGACATTAACCGCATTTGGGTAAGGGAAATGTCATGTTTTTGCCAAAATTGTATTACTGATAAGTTTAATTCTGCAACAGCTTGTCCTGGTTGGCGTTTGGCTAACTTAAAATCAATATCAAATGCGTCATCTCGAGACCAAGAAATTCTCCCTGAAATCAACGAGCATGTTGCTGCTGTTTACGACCAAGCAGTGTTTATCGGAAAAGTTATCGACGTTGATAAGTCAGACGCCCATGTCAGTTTCTATGAACACCATGGTATAATTACAAGCATAACCGTGTTTCGTGTCCGTAAACGCAAGGATGAAATTTGGATAACTTTTAAAATATCCTTTGCAATCTTTCTGAGCCTATCGTTACCAAACGTGGAATAAAGTTTGATGAGGCCATTGCAGATGTAATCCAGCATCGTTTTTCTGAATGGAAAATGAAACATTGAATTATATTTTCTAGACTAGGGATTTGTTAGCATTTGGATATTTCAATTTTTGGTCCCTTTTTATTGTCTTAAAACTACTAAAACTATTTTATGCAGAATTTTCTAATTTCTTGATTTATGAGATGTAACATTCGTTGCAGATAGCATCTTCACAACACTCTACTAGTCCTGTTGTAATTTTTCGAATGATTGTAATTGTCATAATGTTTTATCCTGTTTTCCTTACAAAAAGTGATCTTGAACGTCCAAAAAGTCTTTTTGGTGGGATAAGTAACATACGTTACGAATTAGGTTGCTTAGAATATTTGAGTGCTGGGGTTTGATCACCAATGAAGGTAAAGACCATTGTTTTCATTTAAAATTAGAGGTTTTCAGGTATTCGAAAAAGTATGTGTTATGTGTTTACTGCAGACCACAAAGACGGAAAAGTGTCTTAGATATTTGTTTTTATTTAGTATAGGATATTTAATCTTATATTTTAGATTTTTAGAAAATTCCGATATTTTTCCTTCTAAAAAGTGTTTTTCATTATATGGGTGGCTTTATCTTTCTACAAAAGCATTGATAACTGGTGTTAAATGCTCAATTTCATGCAAACTGTTCTCCATACCATTTTTGAGAAAACAGTAACATACGTTACGAATTAGTTTGAATTAAATATTACGATTTTCACTTTTTGATCGCCAATACAGGTAATGACCATTTTTATCATTTAAAATTAGAGGTTTTAAGTATTCGAAAAAGTAAAGGTGATGCGTTAACTTCAAACCATTAATACTACACGATGTTTTGAACTACCGTTGATATTTAGTTTCAAATATTTCCTATCAACTTTTAGATTTTCTTGCATTTTTATATATTTTTTCTCTACAAAACGTTGTCCCAACTTTCTTAGTGCTTTTATGCTATTATGAATACGTTGAAAAAAATACCTGTACAGACTATTTTGTTTTTTCTTCAATCGACTGTTCTGTTTTATTAGTTTATAACGTATGTTACAATGAAATTATGGTCAATAACTTTCCTCTGAGAATTTACTGGGTTTTTTCTCATTACTTGTTGCGCAATTTAGGTTTTTCAAACGTAGATATGATCAAACTAACATTTTAGACTGATTTCAATATTTTTAGAAGATATAAATTTTTGGAGATTCCCTAACCAGCTGGTAGGGCAAATGTCGAACTTTTTTTAGAATGGCTCTGGAACTCTTAGGGGCGTGTCTATTAGCTAGAGTGGAACACGGAATGTTACCAGTAAAATTCCGTGTACCATGCCTGTAAGTTCAAGCGAGAAATCAACCCTTGTATCGTAAACAGATTAAGTGACGAATGATGTATCCCTATAACAAATATATTTACCCAAATCTTCTAACATTTAAGATTTTGATAACTTTTTAAAGGGATTGTAACAATATTTCCCAGCTAAAGATGTGCTTTTAAGACTTACGGCCTGATCGCAGAAAACCTTCAGACATTTCTGCACAGAGCACACAAACATCAGCCAGACTTGACAAATTAGCAACTTTTTCCTTCTCCTATTTCCTCAAAGAAATAATATCAGACCATTTCGGAACTTTAGTCACACTGTTCTCTTGAAATTACAGCTGCAGACTCTTCAATTATTGAATTTGTTACCATTGGATTTCAACATTTGAACCAAGTCAAATGGTAACCAAGGCTTGACACAAACTTTTCAAAGAATGATTAATTGACACCATTGGTTATTATGAGGGATAATAACAAAAGTTAAGCCTCTACACTTGTGACCCCATCAAGTATCGCTGAACTCTGTTCAAAGAAAAAACAAGTGTCTAATTTATACACAGGCAACATTTTGCACAAAACTTTGTGGCCATCAAACAAGGAAACGACCGTAAAGCAAAGTATCTTCTTCTTCTTCTTTGGCCGTCATCCGACATCTGTCAGGTCAGCCGCTCGACACCTTTTTCTCCACTTGACTCGGCCTTCCCATTCTCCTTCATAAAGTTAAGTATAGTTGTTGCTAATGGTTTGGGTTTGTCGACAGCTTTCCCAAAGAAATCCCACCAGACAACGAAGAGAGAGTTTACTATAAACATCTTCAATAATCAACAAACAGTTTTTGTCCGTCATCATCTTTATTGTTTAGATGGTTCTACATAGATCTTTGAATAACCTAAAGGTGTATTTTCTTTGTATTCAATTCTTAACAAGGTTTTTTCCCTAGGAAATTAGCAATCCCCTCTTAATCGATAATTAAGTGCCTTTTAAGTGAAAAACAAATTCAAAGGGCTTGATAACAAGCTTGAGAGCGTATTTTTTTTATTACCTACATGCGCTAGAGAATTTATTGCAACTACTTTTGAAGTAAAACGGTTTTTTTTCTCATTTACTAAACCTGCATGAAGGTATCTTTTCGCTTCTTGTTACTGAGAATGTGTTCATTCCGTGAGTTTGATTTTTGGCAAGGTGGTAATTGTACATTTAATTCCACTGTGAAAAACTCTAAAAGTTAAATTCTTGTCCATCTTCAACATGAGATGAGAATTTCAGTTTTTCGTTTCATTTGTTGTGACTGCATCATTCCAGTATTGGATAGTGAGACGCAGACAACACTTACCCCATGCCCAAAACTGATTTTCTGCCCAATAGTCTTTGTATGAAACGCGAGAAAAGATGATTTGGTCATTTTCAAAACAAACATGTCGCCGGGTCTACCAGAACAACTACCCCTTGATTTTTGTTATGCGTGAGGCTCCCTGACTAAGTATAAGAGTATAAGACTTGGCCCAACGCATGTAAAAATAGTAGGGAAATAACAACGTTTCTTCTTTCCATTAATAGTAACAGTTACGTATTGTTTCCGAAAATGAAGCGCGCATTTATCTGTGTGTGGTGTCTGATATTTTATTACGAGCTATAACATTCGGCCATCCTTTTTGTTCCTTTTTCTCACCAAACAGTCGAAAAATGTATTCTTTATTTATCTTGCAATTTCACTTATAATTCATTACACAACATTATATAAACACAGTATTGCGTTCCTCTGTTATCCATGACTCGTTGTTATCTGGAGTACTTTCTGGAGTCAATTCAAGTTAGGCTTTCACTGTTACCCGGGTTACAAAATGCAGAGCGTTATGGCAACGGAAAACTCAATCCAGCCAGTCTTTTAACTATTCAAAAAATTCCATTCCTTAAAATAACGAATAACATTAATTTTTACTTCAGAGTCGACTTGATTGCTCAATAAACAACTATTCCGATAAAGCAAAAATATCCCAACAACTGTTAAATTTCGTTTGAGAAAACAAGCGACTTTAAATATTGTTACTTGAGGGGGATTTCACTATTGACAGGATGGAAAATCTTTGTATTAAAAAAGATGATCCTATTAAAAACTTATTGGAAAAGAGTGACAACAGCGGCACAAATATTGGAACACAATGTTCGTGTTATTAACTTTTGACTGCTGGAGGTGTCATTTTCTTTGTCTGTCGAAAGGCCCGAATGAGTAGTTTTTCATATTTTGCAGTTGACAATATCAGCTCTTGCTGGTGGGAGTGTTTTATAATGAAAGTTATTTAGCACGACCAGTATCTAAATCACTCCAAGTAACCCAGTAAAGAAAATTTTTTCTTCAGAATGCTCGACTTTGTCCTTTACAAAAAGAAAACCGTCTGATAGTCTTCTATATATTTAAGAGGACTATCTGTACATCGTGGATATCGGCTGTCTCAACTTTCTCTTCGAGTACCTTTTTAAATGTTGACCAAACCAATATCTTGTCAGAAGTGGCCATGACGTGTTTGTAGTCTGAAAAACATCCCACACAGCAGCGGGCGTCATGGTATTCCCCAGTCTCATCTAACAAAGGTCACCCTTGAGTAAGTGAGATTGTGATGACATAATCTGTTGTAAACAGGAATCGATTTTGTGTCAGTGGAAGACACAAGGCACGAAAATCAAGAGTGGTGAAGTCAAGGGATACAGATGTACCTTGTATGTCGGTATAAAGTTAATTTATTCCCTCGTTATGTCTTTCTTGTTTCTGTGCTCAGATTCAGACACTGCAGGTTTGTTTGGTATTTTTCGAGCGTTGGAAAATGCTTTCAAGAACCAATGCCTTTGTTTTTGACACTAAATATTGGCAGGAAATTAATACACTTTTTTTGCCCTCTTTCCATAAAAATCTGAAAATGAGTTTCTCGACATGTTCAAACATTTTATTTGGCAATGGAAAAATGTTTTACTTGGTCTTTAGCCACTAAATCACTTGGTGTACGTAGTCCACAATGCCTGTTGTGTGTCTAAATGGAACTCCAAGGGCCGTGGTCTTAACGAGGTTACGTTTTCAACCACAGGTCAATTTATAAACTGTAATTATGTTCAGTGTAGTGGAAAGAGATTTTTGATGCCTGAGCAATATTGTGGCAAGGTCTGCATCTCACAACATGCAGACCTCTTCATCACAAACTGGTATTCTTAGGCCTTGAAAATTTTTGTAATCGCAAACTGCGTTTGCAAGTGTTTCATCTACTTGACAGTGAAAGAAGGGTAAGAGAAGACTGGCTTGAAGCACTCCTCTGGACAAGGAAAAGGTGTCTGGACTGTGGCCATTTTTAATTATTATTTTTTAGATATTGGCACACATGGTTCTTGCCAACTGACGTAAGACTGTCTTTCGAATAGTGCCTTCAAATGACGCCTTTTGAATAAAGCCTTTCGAATTTTTATCCCAAGTTATTCAGTTGGATGACTTTTTTGAGTATCCTTTTATGCTTGGGCTAACTACATTATTTAAAATTTATTCATAAAGTTAAGGTCAGATTGTGTTTTGTCTGTGTGCAATATCTTAGCAGAAGAGTAGAAAGGGCTTACATAGACCCATAACAACCACTG
The DNA here is from genome assembly GCA_003991215.1 of Morbakka virulenta. Lineage (NCBI taxonomy): Eukaryota > Metazoa > Cnidaria > Cubozoa > Carybdeida > Carukiidae > Morbakka > Morbakka virulenta. The sequence goes on along the minus strand of RDPX01000114.1, from coordinate 1,445,703 downwards.
AGGAGAGAGATTAAGATCCAAAACGTTCACAGTACGAAAACGAGACTTTGTTTGGATTACAGGCGTAATATTTGTTTCCAAGAAAGGTTGCTGGTCTAAGGTGAATTAAGTGATTTCCCATGGTACCATTTGTGGCGTTAAGAGGTTTGTTAAACTTTTGCTTTGACCCAACCCTAACCCACCCCTTGTATACCTTGTTGTTGTTCATTTCTATCAAACCCTTGGAGCAGTTTCTTCACAATATCCTACAATGAGCCATTAAGAGCCAAGTTGTGAGTGATTCTCCATTTTCTATTTGCTACGTACATTAACATCTGGATGAATCTGAAACAAAATGAATGCCGTTATCGTACTGCTAGTGCTTCAAGCTACACACAAACACCAGAAACAAGTCCTGGGATATCTGTACAGATATAAGGTTACTCCTCGCTTCCGCTCAACAGTATTTTGGGACAGGCTGCAGTTAATTTTTAAAGCTTTGAGGATTTGACGATTCTGCATTAAACGATGTCCTCAGAGAAGCTAACAAGTTTGCCCACATCCGAGCTTTCCGGGTGACTTATTCGAACAACGTAATTCATTGCATAACATCGATTGAAGTGGAACTGTGGATAATATGCTGATAACGTTTTGAGAAAGATAAACCAGGTTCCTATGGTGTTAATTTTTGGTACCAACAGATTGAAAACATAGTATCGCAAGAACGTCTTTCCCTGTCCCAGTAACAAGGGGAGCCTAAAGCAGTAGGTCTCGGAGAAACAGTAGTAAAAGACCTTGTGCAACGTCTGGAGAGATCAAATCGGAAGATTGGAGGGGAGATAATTAACAGCTGTAGCTTTGTTTGAGGAACCCAGATATCCTTACGTTAGTAGAGACAGTTATGTCATGTAGGAAACACTTCCTTTCGGCTTTGTTTTCGCAAGATCCAAAGATTCTAACCTGATTGCTTTCAAGAAAGAATTAACAGTGGTATTTTGGCAACCAAAGAAAAAGAAATTTGTTTTGCTGTTCTCCTCTCTCCATAAAGCGAGTGCCAGAGGAAATAGTGGAAGACGGGAAATACTTCACTATTAACTGCACAACAGCCTTTGTAGATGCACTAGACACAAAACATCCACATTAAACAAGCAATCAAAGTCCTTGCCATTCGCTGTGATTTTAAATATTATTGATACTGCAGGGTCTACTGCATCGTTTTGTACAAAGTTAAGCAGTCAACTTCAGGCCTGCGTGATTTACAAGAATCAGATACAACTTCCTCGTTGAAATTGGTAAGATTCTATGCTGACCAAATATTTACTTATCCACAATGCATATAATTGGCTTTTAATGCGTTATTAATGGGGGCTATTTAGCTTTTTGGTAGGTCAACGAACATGCACAGAACGAAAAACAAACAGGTAACCCGAATGAGGGGAAGAAAAAGCAGGAATGTTACATTGTCCCAAGGTCAAGAGACAGGAAGGTCAAAGGTCAGTTCAGAATATTTGAAGAACACTGCAACACTCTTCTGTAATGTTTTTTTTAGAGACGACAGAAGACAAAAACGGAAAGAAAACCTTTAGAAATATAATGACACATGCTCGGCTTTTGATGAATGACTTTTTTTTATTGATATCACATTCCTTTTGATATTTCCTTAGTCATTCTTTGTGATTTATATTTATTGTTGCAGATAGTACAAGTCTGATGATTTTCTGCTAAACTAATAAACTAGTACAAGCATAAGAAATTTTTTTTAAAATTCCATAATTATAGTACTTTCGGACATTTCAAAGTTGAAGGCAAAGGAGGCTTTTTATGTCATTTTCAAATATCTTCCTCCACTTTTTCTTTGTATTCCTCATTCTCCTTGTTCTTAAACTCTTTTATTTATTTCTTTTTTCNTTATTGTTGCAGATAGTACAAGTCTGATGATTTTCTGCTAAACTAATAAACTAGTACAAGCATAAGAAATTTTTTTTAAAATTCCATAATTATAGTACTTTCGGACATTTCAAAGTTGAAGGCAAAGGAGGCTTTTTATGTCATTTTCAAATATCTTCCTCCACTTTTTCTTTGTATTCCTCATTCTCCTTGTTCTTAAACTCTTTTATTTATTTCTTGTTTCCTTCTTTGCTCCTTATGTCATATGTGTACTATTTAAATCTTGTTTTCAATTTCTTTTCAAACATGATTAGAAATCCTAGCTTTCTTTTGATGTCAACACTTTTAATTTAATATAAACCCTTAAGGTACATCATAACAACTTTATTGATATTTTTTCCAATACGTACTTATCTTTTCGGCTGCTACTTTGTAGCTCAATGCAGATCCCATTGCTGTTTTTACATCTTCACTTGTACGTTTCTGGTTATTTTTTCTGCCACTCGTTACTCAAGCATCATATCTTTTTTCAATTACTATATTTTTGCCTGCGCATCACTTGTATATTGATTATTCTCAACATTTATTAAGTCAAAATATTTCAACTTTTTAACCTTTTTAAAGTTTTCTCCACTCTTCAGCCGTTAGAACTGTGTATAAACAGAAAATATACGTCCATTTTAGGTGTTGATGCATGCATTAAGCTTTGTACCTAGGTACCAAATTTCCATGAATAAGGGATTATTTAAAAATCACCCTTTAAAGGGAGCTTATTCAAAAGAGGGTTCATTTGTAACAAAATTAACAAAAAAGAACGAGAGGAAGAATAAATGCTATACTAAATTATTTCATTTACGTATACAAACATAAAATCCCAAAGTTAGGGGGAAATGGTGCACTAATTTTAGAGGTGCTTATTACAAAGTAGGGTTTTAGGGGGGCGCTTATTCCAGAGGCGTTTAACCAAAGGAGAGCCCTTAATCGAGAAATTCGGTGTTTCTTGTGCGTAAAAGTTAAGAGTTCTATAAAAACATAAGCCTTTCATTCTAATCAGTTAAAGTTGGAAGCAAGGACCATAGTGTTCATGATAACGTTTTTATATAAGCCTTTACAATGTCTTTGCATCTAAATATTTGTATAATACATAGAACCTTTTAAGGACAACTAAAGTGTACAAACGTTTTTTCAGGACTTGTGCATGGCAGTGTTTCCATTGATTTGTTTTGCCATCTCCCTAGGGGAGGCACCCTCGGTATGACATCAATTTGTCAGAAAGGTCTTGGCACACCAAAAATGAATATCATCGTGACTATTGGACCAATTATTTTCAAGTTAAAATAAATTGAATTTCAAATAACTGGTGTTTAAAAACAAAATGGTATGCTAAAGTTTCTTTGTGCACAAATGGTTCAACGAATACCGAGTGAGCGAGGTACTGCCACCTTATATGTGAGTTGGAGCTTCAGCACGCATTGATTGTTCTCATTAGGTGGGAAAATTACGTCCTTTGAAGAAAGGGGTAGTTTGAAACTAATATTTACAACAAACTGAGTTCGACGTGAAGGAAATGGTACGTACACAAAAAAGAGAAAATTTGAAACGTGATACAATTTAGATTATTTTTAATCTGTGGTATTTCCTCGGCCAAAGCGGATCATGCCTAAAATTTGTAATGAAAAATTAAAAACAATAATGAACCAATGGTGCCTTGTGTATTTATGAAATTAAGTTGTACATAAACAATGTTTAATACTTTGAGTAGACAAGGATGCACAAGGATTAGGGTAAATAGGAAAATCACCTGTCACTTTTTTTTTTATTTAGGCTCAAACTTTAAGCCGAGTCAAAATCCCCTTCTTTTTCGGACGAAATCATTAGTAACTGAGAAACTCAACAAAAAAAACAGATCAAAGTTTCCCTATTCATCCAAATACGAGGTGATCTGTGTGCTGAAAATCATCTGACAAAAGACTGTTTTACCGTCTCAAACCACACTTTTAAATTTATGTTTTTAGTAGCTAAATTAATGATATGATGTCATACTGTCCCATAAAATTTACAAGGTCGTCAACGCCAACGCCTGTCCATGACACTATGATGAAACTCTAATATTTCACACTCCTTCACAACAAAATTACACCCTGATAATGTAACTATAAGTTTTATAAAGTATCATCAAAGGGCAACTGGTATTTTGGTCAAACCCGGCTAAACAATTTATGGGTGTTTGAAAGTCAACCCGTTGCCGTAATCAAAACAAACAGGCTCACCTTTTGGCTACACTACTTTATACCCAAATGAAAATAAAGTAGCAAGGCTTATTTCAGATGTAGCATCAAAATCATTGATGCTGCCGGTGGTAAACGACGGCTGTAGTCTGCTTAAAAACGTCAATTTTAATCATTTAATGTTAATTTTTGTACGGTTCATGTTACATAGATGTGCTAACGTATCAGTACGATGCTATCCGGGAGTTATCATATGTCGACAGTGCGAAGAATGTGTAAATAGAACCTTCCATTTTTTCAGTCTGTTCTCCACTTATTTTTAAAGGTGTTTTTTAAATGGAGGGAGAGTTATTTGTTTTTCTTTGTTCTTCAATACTTTAACATATTAACCAAATTTAGCAAAATTCCTACTTTTTGTAGTTAGGAATTATGAAATAAATGTTTCTTTCTGTGGAATCCGAAATTAATATTACGTTTATTTTGATTGAAGTCTTTTGCGCTCGCACTCCACTGGACCAGAACTCTGGCGAAAAACACAAGTCAAGTGAGTTTTCTTCAATGCAAAAACAAAGAAAGCTTTATCTTTCGTTTTTCAAACCTTTATCTTAGGATAGGAACCACCATGAGAAAGTGCATTATTTGTAAGTCGTTTACAGACCTTACTAATGACAGAAAGAAGACATTAGGATCAGATAGATTTTTTAAGTTCTTGAAGACACATGCAACATTAGAAGCCTTTCAGGTAGATAGAAAACAAGACTCTGATAGGCAGTGATTAAAATGGTTGGACAGTAAGAGAGATAGCTCAGAAGCACACTCTTCCAAGACAACTACAGAATCAAATCTTCAACGAAGTTGTTATTTTCTAGAAACTCGGGATTTATCTTGCTGGACGTCGGCATCAACCGACGTCTATTTCTAGATATAATGCCCTTTGATGTTTGATTTTGCTACGAACTGGAGTTTGAACGGATTCAAGTTATTCAAAACAAGTTTAAAAGTTTTTCATTTGACATGCATGGTCTCCTTAACTGAGTGCATTCACCTTTCTAGATAATGTTGATCAAAGTTTTGCTTTTGCTTTTTAGACAAAATATCTTCGTCCGATCCCATTTTTTTCAGTTCGTTCCATACCAATAGATCTGGCTTCATATATACTTTTGTTCTGATAAAGCAAGCTATACAGAATTACACAAGATTATATTTATTCTGAAGTGGTGTTAAGTGATAAGACACCAATACTATGTACAGGTCATAATTTTTGTACAACCTTTTCTGCACAGCACGTTCTGCTTTAACATAGCCTTGAGAATATTTTGAACCCTGGTGATGTTTTTTGAATCCATAACAGAAAGCAAATTTTTTAAATGTATCAGATTCATATTGTGGATCAGTATAGAAAGCTAACATTTCTACTCTACCGTGACAACTAAATATGGACTGTAAATATACAATAATGCCTTTGAAGGTACGCACTGTGCAGTTTTGCGATTTCTACAAAGTGTGAAAAATAGTCCACTACAAATAATTAGCTATGCCCTTGAAATAGAATAATTTGGTTCCAATACATTGCTTAGCTCTCAAGGGTTGCTGCGTTAAGAGCAATGGTTTGACAGAATCATTTTTTTGCCTCACAGCAAATGTGACAAGAATGCAAAACATCCTTGATTTGAATCCAAACCATCGCACTAAAAATGTCTTGCTTTCACAATATTTTGTAATCTCAAAATGTCCTATGAAATTTCTCGAGTATCTCGGTACTTGGGATAGACATAAAATCACTCTATCACCTTTCAGTGAAAAAAACATCTGTGACAATTTTTTTCGCGTAAACCCCAGTAAGGCTTGACAATGTCATGCAATTAAATTTATCTCCCAGTCAGCTCTCTAGAGATAAACTTTCGAAAGTTTCGAGTTTCGAACAAAGTGAATAAATTTTCAGTTATAACTATGCCTGTTACAGACGCTCAGCTATTGCAAGTAAATGCTCCACGGTTGTCTTAATACAGCATCTTCTTTCATTTTGTGGGCTATTATCACTAGACATGTCCTAAAAAAATCCACATGTGATACTGCATACACTTCAAAGTGATATGTCCCTGAGATATGAAATATATTATACGTAAAACACATAGGACGCATACAAAAGCATTGCACATTGAGTGAAAGTGCACCCAAACTTTTTTAGAAAAGAAGCACGAGAAGAGATTTGTGACCAGTTTTTAAAAGAAATTTCTGTCCTACAAAACAGTGAAACAATTACAAACCCATGTTGGTGCAAAAGCTTTCTCCTCAACCTGAGCATATTTTTCTCCCATTGCTGATATTTTATTCAAACAGTATGCTACTGAACTACTCATCCTGTTTTCCTGTGTTTGTGTAATCCTGGTTCAAATGAAGACTTGTCAGCGAATACTAGCTTCCGTTATTAGGATCACAAAGCGCTAACACTGAATTTGAACGAAGTTCGTGTTTTATGTCAAGAGATTAGTGGCTCTGGATCGGACCCCGCAACCATTTGTTTTTAATGCCCAATAGTTCTTGTATTACTTTTGACGTCTCAGCCAGATTTGGCGAATTTTCTTAATTGGCTCATCCTATCTAGAAAATAATGACCACAAGGTATGTCCATAGGTGCATCAATTAGCTGAATCGCTTTAATCCTGTTTGGATCGGATTGACTTGTATTGCTATTTATATAAAATGTGTCTGAAATACCCACTTTTGGTTCTAAAAAGCATGCACTTTTCATCGCTAAGCATAAAACCCCTATCCCGTAGTATTTTTTAATACATTATCCAAGCATCTTCCCCTTATAAGTTGTAAGAAATCCACTTCTGAAAGTGTTCTGGCGCCGATTCGTATGAAATTCCAGATAATAAACCAGGAAGTGCTATCCCAAGAACAGTGTGATATATGTTGTCAAGATTCCAGATTTTTTTAAAAGGCCATCCGCCAAAACCTTGAGCTAACATCTAATGCTGTGGATAGTTTCAAGGCAGCAAATTGTCCAAGTGTCTGATATACTGCTGGAAGAAAATGTGTTTTTTTGCCATGAAAATTGTTTAGCACGGTTAAATCTATGCAGCTTCCAGCTTTTCCATTTGTTTCTGGGACTACTATCTTACCTGCGCATCAATCTATATGTTTTTCCACTTGTGCTTTTACGCCTAGCTCTTCCATTTGAGTAAGGTCTTCCCTGACCTTAAGAAGCAATGGTACTAGCAGAAGAAATGGTGTTGTTAACGGAAATATTAACGCATTTTACCCTCATTAATTTTTTACCTGTTTTGGATTTTTCCCTAACCACTGAACACTTAAGAATATTTCGTTTAGAAATCTATCTCGTTTTTTAAAAAACCATTCTGCCTTGTGACAAGACCAAAGTGCGTAACTGCTTTAAGTCCAAAAAGAGGCTGGCGTAATTCAATCAAAACTGCAACCTTCTTGTTGTACAAATTGATTTCAAACATTCATTAAACGTGTTAATATTGGGGTCACATCATGTCTGTTGTGCCTGGTCCCTGTAGATCCTTGTCTGAACTCCGCAGTATTAGATTTTTGCTTTTCATTGGTATTTCTTTTGAAATCGCAGTTACATCAACCCTGTGTTGATTTTAAACTTGATCAATTTTTCCAGTGATTTCGCATTGGCATATCATGGACTAGAATCGTTAGATTTTGATCCAACTTTGTCAAGAAATTCCTCTTGTATAAATTCCTCGCATTCTAACTCGTGGGCATTAGAGACGACTTTCGCAATTTTTGATCAACTACATTTTACAATGCCCTTGCCTTTGACATCTACTGCACTATTTGTCTTTAGCTGGATATCTATCTCTTCGATGATCTCGAGAAAAACCACACGTTGAACAAATAAATTTTTATTGTGGGGAAGAAGTTTTGTAACTTATTTTGCTCACCGTGTCTGCTTTGAATTGCATCAATAGATACCTTTTTGTATATATCTTTAAATAAACATTTTTCTAAGCACAGATTTTTGAGGGTTTTTTTACTCTTTCACATTGACATGGTTATTTTACTGTCTTTTCAACAAATAATTCAGGGTCTATCTGTAGCTTTTCAGCTGAACGTTCATCTCTTAAGCCTAAAACAATTATATAAAAAATCATGACATATCATGCGAGGCTCCGTATCCACCACGTTCAGCGAATTGGTACATTGATGCAATAAAACCATGAAATAACTCACAATTGTTTTTTGTTCTGCGGCTGAGTGTTTCTCTCTAGCAGATCGTAATTTCTCGAAGTATCAAATAATTGTTCAATTTTGTTTTAGCTCTTTTGTAATCCTTTATTCCGACGTCTGCTGAAGACAGTGATGTTAAAATGCCCCACAGAAAAACTCACATCGTCTAAATTACGATGCTTACTTTCCTTTTTCTGGTTCAGTTCGCCTTGGCTATTCTATTTTGACCATGCACAAACAAAGACATGTAGACTTTAAATTTTATCTATGTACAAGCAAAGGTACCCGGCGCTATAGGAGGCATGTAGTGTCAACATCGAAATCAAAATCTGATTTGATAGATTTTGATATTTGAAATAGTTTTTTCTTTTCTTTTTCATTGCAGGTCCTTTTCGTTGATAACAGACCTACATGACCACGATGACTACTTCATACATGTGTATATATATAAAATGAGTATGTCTGTTTGTTTGTTTGAAATAAATTTATGAGAAAACTACTGACCCTAGGAAGCTGAAATTTAAAGTATGAGTCTGTCTTTATCCAGGGAAGGATATGAGATGATCGGTGGTCATCCTCAGGTAGGGGGCGGCCAATCTCATTTTCAAAGTGAAGGAGGCCTCTTATCAAAAAATTGAATAAAATAAAAAAGGTTCAGTACCGCCCTGAAAACTCATAATTTACTTTAAAGTAATCTCCTTGACCGTACGAATCCTCGGTAGTATAGTGTTGAGTATCTCCGCCTGTTACGCGAGAGACCAGGGTTCGGTTCCCCACCGGGGAAGACTTTCCTTTTGTTTTTTCTAATCTGCTTTTTTTTGCCAATGTATTGCCATAGCATTTTTTATTTGAAGTTCTAACATTATATTTCGTAAGATTACCAAAGTTTAAATTACTTATTATTTCTATAGTACACCCCAAGTGTCAAGGTAGTTGCAGTTCTTTGAACTGAAATAGTCTACAATCACAGTTCTAATCGAGCAATATCTTACAATTATCTTATAGGGCCTTTTTAGCCTACGAAATTGCACTCTTTTACCCGAGCAACGCCGAGCACTTCTGCTAGTTAGTAATATCAAAATAATATAATCTGTGCTAAGCATAGGGTGCCAAAGTCCTTAACACTAAATCTGAGCTTTACATGTTGTCGGATTAAGTTCATTTTCGTGTTGTAGTTCTATCTTTAAGAGCAGATCCACATGTCACCCTTTATCGCTTTGGTGGCTAACCCGGTGGTCATTTGGAGAAATAACATAGTTTATGTTCAGAGCTGCATTACAACATGGCCTGACACCAAAATCGAGCATTTTACTATGTTTGGTGTGCGATTCATTCGGACGACACAAGTACTCACACATAAGCACACACTTCTAGTATTTTTGAATAAGGTGTGCTGATAGATGGAAAGATGGATGGATAGACAGATAGATGGATAGATAGATAGATGGATAGATAGATAGATGGATAGATAGATAGATGGATGGATAGATAGATGGATGGATAGATGGATAGATAGATGGATAGATAGATGGATGGATGGATGGATGGATGGATGGATAGATATGTTACAGTGGTTTAACTGCAATTGTGTTTAATATAAACCTAAAGGCTTCCTTTAGGACTAGGTCATTGAAAAAAAAGACTGCCTTACACCCTGGACCATTTCGTACCATTTTACTTCCACAATTTCTCATCACATTGAAAATTATTTGCAAGTTCGAGCAGGTGGATTATCTTGTCGGTCTATTTAGTTCAGCAAAGAGTCTAATTTGGGTGCTCCTTCTCTCGCGTTAACCCTCGAAATCCTTCTCAAGTCATAAGGACGTCACCAACCTTAGTAATTTCGAACTTCATTACCAAGGCACGTTCGTTAATGGACTTCCTCTTTGGTTCCAAATCACAAAGTGCAATCTCTTCCGACTCGCTACTCTCAGGTCTTTTATTCCAATGCCGTTGTAGATTCGCGCAGAAAAATACTCTTTCATTTATGGTAACTTCTTTCTTCAAACTCCCCAAGTTCTGATGTCTGTCTCTGTATTTCCTTTTCCTTTCTTTGGAGTTGGTGACTCTGTTTAGCTTTATGCCTTGTTTGGGGCTTTTTACCTTAAAAAGTAAAAAATTTAAATGTGAAGCGCGATTTTTGTTGCCAACTATATACAGGATTTGCTGCATAGAATTGTAATGTTAAACAAGTAGTCATTAAAGGGAGATAAAGATCTTGAAAATTTCTGAACTTTATGGACTCAGAGAAAGCCATTGGTGTTAGAGCTTTATCATGTCATGAGTCGTAAGCTTTTTCCGAGCTACGTTTCGAGAGATACTTCTCCCACTGACGATGGAAGAAGTATCTCTCGAAACGTAGCTCGGAAAAAGCTTACGACTCATGACATGATAAAGCTCTTACATCAATGGGAGATAAAGATATCAGCGTTGAGGAAATGTAATGTTACAATGCCTTTCTTTTCCTTGAAAGAATTTGTTAAGAAGTGCTTTCTTCCATGTCCCACTAAAACCAAAATTAGGATTTTTAAATTACAAATTAGGTGTTCATATAGGACTAGTAGACAAAATCTATCAAAACCACACAAGCAGGCTGAAACAATAGAAATCTGTCAACAGCATTAATTTTACTTGTATTTAAAAAATTTCTCTATTCTTACGCTTCATTACATATGAGAAGGCAACAGGTGACAGTTACATAGCAATTGTAACCGTTTGTCATTTATGTCAACAAAACGGATGGTTTGTCTCTTTTGACTGCTTCTCCCATCCCAAACTAACCACGATAATGGTGGAGCATAAATACATGAAAGAAGTATCCATGACATAATGAGTAACTGAATATATTTCAATGAAAATATTGTTTATTCCTATGAAGAAAAGAAAAAAAACTGTGCTGTAAATACATCAATGATTAGAAAATACAGATCAACGACAGTGTGTGACCAATCTGATTGGTTCCAACATGGTGGAAGGCTTTCGGCCTTTAAGCTTTTCCTTCGCATTGCATTAATCATTGGTCGAATAAGTTCTTGCCAAGTGGCTTCCAGGGTTAATCCATAAATAAGATACATAAGTACCGGTCTTACATAGAAATTTATCCATGTCCTTAAAAGTGCCCGTATGTTCAGTGCTCCAAGTATGGGAAGGGCAAGTTGATCAATCCTAATCAATGCTACTCAAATTTCTTCACCAGAATGTTTTAATCAGACATCCCTGTCTGTTTTGTTCTTTTCTGAAGTATGATTGGAATTATTCAAACAATTTACTTTCCAATATTACTTTTTAAATATTTGACTCCTTCTTGTGCTTACATCAGAATTCGAGTTTATTTTATATCCCAAATAATCTCTATTGGACGTCACTCTGTCATAGAATCAACCCTGCCACTTTATATCAAAATAATTCGCAAGAATTGAAGATCACAAATTAACAATAAACGTAATATGTAAAATATGTAATATCTGTGAAAATAATTTTTTTACAATACATTTTTATCAAGCTTCAATGAATTTATTCAAGTTGTAGAGGAAAAGTCTCTTAAATAAAAGCAAACACCCTTCTATAGTATTCATGGGTAAACCGAATGACAGATTTATTTCCATGATCAGTCACTTATATGAAAACTAGAATCATATATTGCAGGAAAAAGTTAAAGTTTTCCTCAACAAGAACAAGAACAAGAAAACCAGTTTAATATGTAGGCCCTTGCGACGTATTCGCTCCTGAAACTGAAAGCACGAGATAACTTTGATCTCTAATGTCCATCTAAAGTTACCACCTGTCAGGTTTAACTTCACACCATTCGTAAAATGTAGTATTAAATATACTGCAGGAAATATTCCCGGTTGTTACATAGGAAATTGCGACTACAGGCAAAAAAAAACCAAATCTTTTTTGCAAATTTTTAATTTTTTAGAGTATGTAAAGAAATGGTGAAAATTACTTGAGTTCTGACTGATCACAAACATTTCTTTAGCTTAAGAAGTACAAAAATAAAAAGTGTTTGTGTATGTCTATCTGCGTATCTGTGTCTGTGGTTAATTCCTAAATACTAAATACTCAGACCGTATCTCCCCATACTGCTGTAACTAATAACTCTGTCAAGGACGGCCCCAGCCCCTAACGAGAAAGGAGGAGGTGTTGGAGAGAGAGGGGGACAATCCCTTCCGGTAAACACCCTTATGCTACGGAAAGAGCAAGAGGAGAAAAAGAAGACTAATGAGTGTGACAGGCTTTCGAAGTCACCTGTGAATATTCGCACGAATGACTGTGATGAAAGCCAAAATGAAGCTACTGACAGGACGATGGAAGTCCTGAGTTCACATTAGAGACCAGGATAGGAATCTGGAACTTGCAGGCTATGTAAGGAACATCTTCCGCACAGCCCTTTACTGGAGACCAGGAGGAAAGGAAAAAAGAAGAAGATCAAAGACCACCTAGCATTGCACTATTGAAAAGAAATTAAAGACCTCAAATTACATCTTTTGTATCACTCAGACGTTTAACTACAATATTAAGGAGTGATGGATGTTTGTTGTTCCCCGACACGCCAGCGGGGAAAACGTAGGTAAGTAAGTAAGTACTGTGAATAGCTGTGGTTGCAACGGAAAAGGCTAGATCCCTTCATGAGCAATAAATGATCTTATGGATGTATAGTTGCTATCTAATTTAGTTACTCTACCACTATATGTTCCTATTTATCTTACCAAGCTTAACTACATATTCTTTATCAGAGCTTTTGGAATTTCGTCTTTACTATTTACTCCCATCAAGCAGGATATGATACTTTATGTTTGACTGTTAAGCGCGTATTTTAAATTTCATGTTACGCCTGACCTGCTCATTCTTTAATGGGTCTTCCTTTTGGCCGTTTACCATTCAATTGTTCTTTATGTGCTTCACAAACGACGTTATCTTCTCCTTTTGTCTCATAATGTCCTAAATCAATGAAGCCGTTTTTCCTGGATGGTGTACTTAATATTTCGTTTTAAAGCAAGTTGAGTCCTGATGTATATCTTTTTATATCTATCTCGACGCGTAGATCTCAGTATGGTCCTAAGGCAGACATTTTTATAAACTAACAGCTTTTTTGTGTCTTTGATTTTAAGAATTAAGGTTTTTGATGCATACACAATAATTGAGACAAACAACTAGTTATATAGTCTGACCTTGGTAATTTCTACTATGTCTTTCTTTACCCAAACATTTTTATTCAGTCAGCCAAAAGCTAATGACGAGAAGATTGCTTTCCTTTAGAAATCGTTCGGTGGTGTTTGGAGCATTGGAACTTAAGAAATCAAACTTTTTCACATTTTCAAAGTTTTATCGTTAATTTTTAAAAAAGCTTCCAACTTCTGATGCCATAACATTACACTTACGTGAATAGATTTTGAATCCCCATTTCGCACATGCGGTTTCAAGCTCTTGAGTGAACAACTTTAATGATCATTGATATCAAGGGATTATCATCAGCATATTAAATATCTGTTAACGTATCAACTTGGACATGTAATTTGTTTAATCTTATGTGTTCATCCATAACGAACTTAGGAAAAATGGTAAACTAAATAGGTGATAGAATACATCCCTAGTTTACACCCTCATTCACCAAAAAACATTTCATATAATTTTATAACATTATACAAGTATGTGATTGTAATTACAATTTTTAATTTCACATCAACGTCTCTCAATATCTTCGAAAAAGCATAATTCTACAGGATGACGAGTATTGATCTAAAATCAATGATACGGAAGAGACGTGTTACCTTTTTTACTTTCGACTCCTCTAAAATTTGTGGAGCTATAAATGTTTTTATCAAGTGTTTCTCTACCCCACCGGAATCCACACTAACTTTTAAGGACTTTTGTTTTAACTCGGTCTTTCATTCTCTCGTTAGAATTCGCGAGAGGACTTTTCCAGTGTTTTTTAGATTGGTGATACACCCGAGAAATGCTTTATGGAGTTTGTCAGACAAACGGTATTGAGTATTTTGTATAACATATCAACCACTTTGTATACTCCAGCTTTTATTACTTCAGGTGTGACAGTGTCATAATTTGGTGTCTTGTAACTCTTCATTTTGTTGACTGACTTGTGAATTTTACTTGTGGTACTTTCTTTCTTGTTTATATCTCATTCGACTTAAATATTATTGAGACTAGAAAGGATATTGTTATTGTATGAAAAGGTGGTATTCGCGTTAAGCTCAAAGACTCTTTCCATACAACTAGGATTCTGTTTATCTAAACTTTTTTCCTTTGAGTCTGGTGGCCTCATAATGGTCTTCTTTTGCTTTTTTCCAATTCCCTTATTCCCTTAAACAAACTGTAACTTCCTTTTTTTCTAGTATTGTTTTTATGGCTATTTATTAGTATATTAGCACATTAACACATTAACATATTAATACATAGGCATATTTGAATATTAGCATATTAGAATATTATCATGTTAGCATATTAGCATGTTAGCATGTCAGCATATATGCTAAAAAGTCCCACTCAGTCGCAGCTCTCATGCAATGATGTAGCTGTTTTAAATGTAGTACACGAGTTGTCTTAAGATTTGACAAGTCTACATTTTTCTGCTATCAGCTGTTAAGGTTGACAGTTTGGAGTATTTAAAAGATATCTTTATTCTTATTTTTTCTCTTTTTTAAATGCAACAGTTCCAACTGAGAGTGTTTATTTTAAGTGTGAATTTTAAATAAATCTAGAGATAGCTAACTTTTTTGCAGTTAGATTCATTTTTACTTTTATCTGTAAAGGAAATGAGATGAACAGATAACTTTCATTCTTTAAGCCAATGAAACAAATGATGTCTTCAGATTTTTGTTTTGTTTCTGGTAATAAAGAAAAAATTCTCCTTTAGCACGTTGAGATACCTATCAATTGAAATGTTAAAGGTGTTTTGCACGACAAACATACGATGACTGTGTCAAATATTTTCCTATTATTTTTTTCAAGTACTTGTGGTCCTAAAGATGAAAATCCAGAAAAGTAAATGAAATTTCCAACAATGAATCAGTTTCAAATATTACACAGCATTGAGGGACGATTAGTGACAGGTAAGATGGTACAGAATAATCTGGAAAATCACAGCCTTTCTCTCTGTCTGCCTATCTGTGTGCGTTTCTCTCTGTCTCTCTGTCTCTGTCTCTGTCTCTGTCTCTCTCTGTGTGTCTCTTTCTGTCTCTCTGTCTCTCTCTCCCTCTCTCTCTCTCTCTTTCTCTTCCCTCCTTATCCCCTCTCTCTCTCCTTCTCCCTTTCTCCCTTTCTCTTCCTCCCCCCTCTCTCAAACCTTAAATGTCGTGTTGCTAAAAGCAGGCTCCAATGAACTAAATACTTATTTCACTGTGACGAAATACCAGTGCTAAAAATCACTAGATTTTCAACTATTAAATTTTTGAAGTTACTGCTTGAATTTAGAACACGTCTTCTGTCACATGTTTTTTCTTTCGTAACTCTTATCTCACCTTTCCTTATTATTTGTCACAAATATTCAACTTGTCGTACTTCTATTATTTCATACAGCTCTCTTGTAATGGAATATTGTAGCATTGATTTCGCCGCATTCTTCTTTACTAAGAATATTTTGTTTATGATCATTCATTGCTTGCACATAATGATCGAAAATTACTGGTCCTAAAATTTATAATTTAATTCACTAAAAATAAATGAACTAAATTGTACTAAAAAGTGTTGACATCTATTACCCGCCAAAACAGTTTCCTGGGGTATATCCTAAGTTTCTTTCTACCTTAAGGATAGTGCCGTAGTACTAAAGGCATTTGGACATTTATCCTGTTGCTATGTTGGTATGCGAGCAGTGATAGCGGTTTTGTGTTTCTTTTTCAATTGACGTTCAAAACAAATTTCTCAGCAGGAAAAAGGGTTCAAAGATCGGAACAGGTGATATGATGAATAAAACGATTCTTTTTTTAATCTACTAAATGTCTTTGGAATTAAAATATGAATAGTTTTATAGTCATGAAGTTCTTCTCGCAATAGATAAAGACCCGTTATTGAGCAACATGGTATATTTCTGGTCTTTTGCTAACAAATGCCAGACTAATCCTCTAATACAACCATTGAGTGTTTTGTAGCCGCATTTCCTCTCGATTTAAATATATTATTCCTACGACCAGATTTAGCTGCTATTTTCTCATCTTTAATATCTGATAGATTTCATCCAAAAAAAGCCCAGGTGATACAAAGTTATGTTGTACAATATCCGCGTTCTTTTAATTCATTACTACCATCTACGTATTTTTGGAAGAATCTGACTACACTTCCGTGCACATCAGCAAAAATCTTGACGCTAGAGGCACCAAGAAACAATCAAAACTTATTCCAAGAAATAATTTTCGCAAATAAAATTTACCTACTCACACTACTAAATTGATAATGATATGATCTGATTTCTTTGAGGAAAAGAAATCAGCTGATTTATTTGTATGTATAGATAAAACATAGGGAGTTATTTATAATTATATTATTTCAGGACAGTCAAAGACCGAAATGAGACTATTCCTTTATTAACTTAACTTTTCTTAAAAGGATTATTATAATTCAGACAAAATAAATGCATAGAGGCAAGGCAATACTTATCCCCATTAAGTCTCCTTGTTGTAATCTAAAATTTTCTTTGCGTACAGCCTTAATACAACTTATCCCACAGCATGCCATTGACCGACAGAAAGACTTAGCCCCTTTTGGAGATATTCCAAGGATTGATGATATCTGGTGCCTTGACGAATTGCCCATTGAAACTAAACTTCAGCTAAGATAAATTGGACAATTTGTTGGGGTACTTTTTATCATAGATTAATTTTTGTGAATTGGGTATTAGTTACTTTTTTAACATTCAGGATGTTTGTAATAATCTGAATCGCTTTATAGATGGATTTCTTAATTGCCCTGGACGTGTGCATGATACACAAATTCTTTCAAATTCAAGAATTGATCAAATGTTTCAACATGGCACAATATCATCATGACAAAAACCATCCTTGGTGACAATGATCCGGTTCCTTTGTGCATCTAAGGGGACGAATGGGAACTTTTTACTTCCCTTTTTAATTGGAAGATAGTTGTCTGATAGCAGCAAAAGTACCAGAAATAAGTTTTTTGTTTCCATATCTTTTTAACTATAATGGTTTGAATGCTCTTTTGGACGACTAAATCTCAGATTTGAAGTACTGAAAAGGGAAAAAAGTATTTATGTGAAAAACTTGACAAGGTTCCGTACGCATGGTTTTTCTTGTGCAATTTCTGTGAAATCGAGAACCCTATGCCCAAGTAATCTCTTTCCTAGTCGGTATTTTTAACCAATCACAAGGCTCTAAGATTAATACCCAAATGTACAAACTTTGTCTTCCTAGACATTGTGAGAATTTGTTAGCTTGAAAATTCTGAAATTTATGAACTCAGAGGAAGCCATAGATGTAACAGCTTTATCATGTCATGAGTCGTAAACTTTTTCTAAGCTACGTTTCGAGAGATACTTCTCCCATCGCCAAGCCTTTCTCCCATCTCGAAACGTAGCTCGGAAAAAGCTTACGACTAATGACATAATAAAGCTCTTACATCTAAAACTTTTGGACTGTCTTGTTCTTTATATTTTGATTTTTCTCTCTTTAATTTTTCACATAAACATTAAAATTCTATGCTTCCATACTATTCCATTATTATTTGTGTTTATTCATCCCTGCCGTTTGAATTATTTAGAAACAAAGATAAAAGCCGGCTTTCCACCAGGCTAGTTGAAAACAAGCAGAGCGGAAAGACTTGTTTATGTAACAAATGTCATCTCACATTATTCTCTTCCTGTCATTCTTCAATCTCCACTTGCTAAAGGATCCAATATAAGAAAAACGTTCACAGAGAAAAGAAAACAAATAATTTAGATGAAATCTTATTGAAAATTGTCATTACTAAATAAGATTGTGTGTGATGTTGAGAAGATATTGATGTTAAAACAGATGAATCATCTCGGTTTTCATAAGCATAAAGATACGTATTGCCACTTACCATCTTCAATTCAATTCTTCGCCTGTTCTCCCTTCGATCATGATGAAACAAGGTTCATATTAATCATCAAGAATAGGTCGATTTAAGGGCTTGTCTTCCAATCTTTGACAAAAGCTTTATTTTCTTGACCTTTGTTCGGATGTTTTGTAGATCATCTTGTTATACAAGGGATGTTGCAAGAAAGTAGTATCAGTTCCTTTTGCTTTTTTGATGTTTTTATTTAAGGTAGTTACTATAGTTTTTCTTTTCTTTCCTTAATAGATCCTATTTGTTTTCTTTTCAAAGTAGTATCGCCTTACTTTTCTTGCAGGGGATTCTGCTGCAACCTTCCAATGTGTCCGAGAAGCTTCGATCTTTTTTTAGTAATCGTTATCGTTTTGGGTTTTTTTTGTTTTTTGTTGGGTTTTTTTCTGTCATTATTTTTATTTTAATTCAAATTGTAATATTTTTATGTAACATTCTTTTTAGTATTAATTCGTACAAAAGTTTGTAACTTAACTTTAAATTGTAATTTATTGACTTTCTAGGCCTTTCTTTTTTTAAACATTTGTAAACATTTTTCATTTTATGTTTGTGGCAAATAAAAACTTAGTTACTTACTTACTTATCGACACAGGCTTCGTCCCTGTAATCTTTACAATTTCTATTTGATTTTTTATGTGCCATTGGTTACCGATCACTTCTCTTATTTATCTCCAGTGAAATCTATTCAGCTTCCTTTGATCATTCTTAGACAAACTTCATGTTTCTTAAGATGTAAAACAGTATCCTCTTCACTAGTGTCTCATAAGGTCGAATTATTGTTGTTACCTTTATTTTCCTTTTCTTCGAGATGATACCATTCTGTAACAGATCAACATTCGCTAATCCCTTTCGTCACTGTGTGCTTTCTCGATCGTGAAGCTTTGATCCCAGTTTCATTACACTTCTTCATACTCTTTCTTCTTCCCTGGATCCTCTTTTCAATGTGGTGTTTTCTGGGTTTTTTTGTGTTTTTTTCTTTCTCGCATATCTTTTCTTTTTTATTTTTTTATTCTGTGATAGAGTCACAGTCATCGGTGTATATTTTTTTTCTCTAGCGTGTTGCTTGCCATCTTTTTAACCCAGCTAAGATTTTTATCCCTCCAATCAATTGTTTCTTTTTAAATCTCATAGTTTACTTTTTATAGAGCTTTACTGAAATAGAGAGTTAAGAATTGGCCACTAATACTGTCACCAAGAGAGAATCCAATATTTGATTTGAAAAAGGTAGCATGGGTATTCTCCAATTTGACTTCCAGAGTTGTCTCAGCTAGTAGTATCCTTAAGATTAACAACTTCTCTTCATTTAAAAATTCCTCTACTTTGTTCTGTATTTGAGTTTTTTTCAATCATCTATCTTTGTGTCCATGCCACACCAGTTGTGCTTTTACTTTTCCTGTATGCACTTCGTCTTTGGGAATAGATATTCATTGATTTTGTCATCTGTCTTATTTATGAAGATTTTACATTGTGTTTTCCTGCTAACTTGTAGAAGTGTAATAGCCGTTGAGGTTTTTTACTGGTTCTTGTATTTTTGGGGGCTTCGGGAGCGGTAAGAGGATACCAGTTGCTAGCTTATTTCCATTTTCATTTCTTTACTTAATTTTTTATGCTGCTAATTTCTTGATGAATTTCCTCGCGTGCATATTTGATCAGCTCACACTGACGTTGTCCTTAACTAAGGTATTATAGTTGGCCATCTGCTTCAGTGCTTTGGTGACTACTTCGGGTGTCAATTTCCTATTCAATCTCCACGGCTGAGTTGTGGAATTTTCAATGCAGTTTAGATGTCCTTTGTTAAAGTCCTTTTTGAAATGTTCTGCTGTGATCTGTTGAACTTCTTGTGGTTGGGATACATATCTTCTTTGATCGGCATGCGCAAAGTGGATTTTCTGAAGTGTGATGTGCTGCTTGAAACATTTTGTTGTCATTTTTATCAATTTCTACTTCACTAACAAATTCTGCTCCTTTCTCTCTGGTATCTTTGACTTTTTTTGAGTCATATCTTTGAGTATTTTTTTTCGATAATTTTTTAGTTTTTTAATTTTCTCATGGTCCTTGCTGTTATCAACTTGAAGTCTTATACCTTTTTGTTTCTTGGTCATTCTTTCAAGCTCTGGGTCACGTATCTGATGGGTTTTAGTTTTGCTCTTGTACCCTACATGTGTGTTTCTTCTGTACTTTTGATAAGCTTTTTCAGCTTTTCCTCTTTTTTCTCTTAAAATGTTATCAGGTATTCATTGCTCTGAGTTTCATGTTTGATTTGATCTTTATATCTTTCTCGGTTAAATATGTTGTATATTAGCTGTCTTGTCTCAAATCTTTTTTGACTTATTTTTGACATCCTTTGGTTATGCTGTATAACCTAGCCCGTGTCAGTTCTAGTCTGGGAACATCATATCTGTAATCTGGTGATGTTTCTGTGCCTCCGTAAGAGCGCGCTTAAGTCAGATTTGTTTATTTTTCTGATTTACGGTTTTATAGTCAAATTCGCTATCTTGTCCAGAAAACAAAATTTGCTGACTTTTATCTCAGAGGTTTGCTGTATACATCACGTGAAACTTCTACTCATTTTAATTGGATAGCGGATTTGGTTGAAGAGGGAAAGTTGAACTTCTGAAAAACTGACTCAGAAAGACACATGAAAGGGCCAGATTTCTGGCAAACAGAATGAAAGAGTTGAAAACTTGTGTAAATAGTCAACTGTATATCACTCCGTGTTTACAAACAAGTAGCAGGTATTGCTAATCACACCTGTAATCACATGCTTTATTACTGATGCTTTCGCTTTTAAAGACCCTGTTTTCCCCCGTTTCAAAGCTTCTTGTTTACGAGTTCTTCATGTTTTTGTGGCTTTTATTTTCAGCGTCATTCAGAGCCTATTATTCTTCTTTCTTCTGGTTGTTGTTTTTCAGACAAAGTTAAAAAGCACTTTGCTTAGTATGTTCATCACAATTTGTATTCAAGGCGAAAGGGATAAGTAAAAAAGCTAATGTTCCGACTGGTAGAGATTGATTCTTATCGCTTAAAAATTTTTTTTTAAAGTAATCGTTGTTTTATCGAACGGATTCAATCCTTACACGTGAAAGAGATTTGTCCCTGTGTATCCTTGATAAATATGTGTATTCAGGCCCACAGTCAAGGGAAGACCAGGAATGAGCTTGGTCTCCACCGACAGGGAGCCAATACTAAAGTTTTCTGCCCTGTTCTTTTTTGTCTTCCTCTCTATCTCCTTACACACTATTAAGACTCTATTTATATATTTTTATAACCTCACATATTCTTCGCGCTTTAAAACGCTACCTCTGGAAAGATATTTTCAAATAACTTGCTAATTGTGCTACTGGAATATATGCAATTAAAGCAATGTTTTTAGAGACAGTGTGGCAGGAAGTGAAAGATTGTACAATAGAGGTAAGCCAAGTAGGAATCGCCACGTCAGAAAAACTGTATGCAGAATCTTTCAGTGATCCTACGAGGTCTATGTAAGGTTTTGTTTGATTCAAACCGAATCTTAAGACTGCGTTTTTTATGCATTAAAAATAGGTAAATAAGGGAAAATAGAGGACAGACTTGAGGGGAAATACCTAAGTGCACTGACTCAATCACCATTTGCAGCTTGTAGTTATTAATGTCATACACTTGCAATACAAATTGCAGAAGACTTCATCTACCCTTAATATTCTATAAAAATGTTTGAGGTGACCTAAATTCAGTACGGTTTATTATTGGCAGAATTAAAAACAGCTTTTGAAACGAATGTCATGGGAGCTATTCGGTGTTTTCATGCTTAAAAGGAAAATTTCTTACTGCAAGCTCACTAACCCACTTTCTTAGCCTTTAGATATTGTTACAAGAACCGTAAAATTTCAAAAGAGATGCAATGTAGCAATACAAGTTTTGATTGCTTGGTCACCTACTTTAAATCGTGTTGTGTAGCTCTGATTCTCCTTTCAGCTGGAAATCTTTTTTTGGAAAATAAATTTTTCCTCTCTAAATTCATGCTCCCTTTGCGTTATGACAATCCCTAGTTTGTGCAACTGTGTATTGATGGGTCTGTGTACATTGCAAGCTAGAGTTTACAAAAGTATTTATAAATATTGAAGGATTTCTACTCATTATTTTTTGTAGAGGGATTTAAGTTTACCTACAAATAAATGACACCTATATTCAAAAGTCCATATCAACCTTCTGCTGTTTTATTTTGTGNCATACATTCTTTTTAAGTTCTCTCGGGGCAGTATGAGGATAAATCGACTTGACATCTTGTACATCTGGAAATTAAAAGTATCATTATATGTTTGATTTATTTAGTGGTATTCCTATGTAAGTAAAAATTTTCCGACTTGACATTGATCTTATATGACCTCGGTCTGCAGGGATAGGAAGAGATCTAGAGCAATGCAGAGTGCTTGAATAACAGTTAAACGTTTTTGCTACATCAATACTGATGGGAGGAATAAAATGGGCACGGAACCAAATTTTCAGGCTGTATCATTTGTAAATGGTCCCCAAGCAATACAAATTGCGTTATTTGGATTGCTTAGTCACCTACTTTAAATCGTGTTGTGTAGCTCTGATTCTCCTTTCAGCTGGAAATCTTTTTTTAGAAAAGAAATTTTTCCTCTCTAAATTCATGCTCCCTTTGCGTTATGACAATCCCTATTTTGTGCAACTGTCTATTGATGGGTCTGTGTACATTGCAAGCTAGAGTTTACAAAAGTATTTATAAATATTGAAGGATTTCTACTCATTATTTTTTGTAGAGGGATTTAAGTTTACCTACAAATAAATGACACCTATATTCAAAAGTCCATATCAACCTTCTGCTGTTTTATTTTGTGTATTCTTGAGAATGTTTTTATAAGCAAGCTTTACAACATGCCACTTTATCCGGGATATTTTTTATTCCCTTAAATATCTAAAAGAATTGTTAATTTCCGGACGTAGTGACATATTACTACAATCAGGGTAATAGGATATATCACTAAGAAACTAATAATTATTAAAGGAAGAACTACTGTTGTACAATGGTGACATCTTATACAACCTTTTACTGTAATGTAGTACAACATGGACAAGGAATGAAGAGATAATTGTAATGCTTTTTAAGCTGCCATGTGTCTTTCCAATCGACTCTTAACCTAGGAGGTTTGTGCCTTATAAAATCAAGTAATGCAAAGTAATTAAAGTTCCTAGTAGCTATTGTAACTTTTTCACAGTCGTCTTTTCTATTGTTTAACAACCATGCAAGGCATAAAACAAAGTATACAAAACTGTGAAGAATAGACAGAGAAAATAATCCTTAGGCCAAGAAAGGAGTTGACGTTGACTTAAAACCTTTCAAGTCATATGATGGAGAAAATCATTTAAAAGCCAAAGCGTTCCACAATCTAGCCGCTACAAGCTACAATCCTAGAAAGATTTATTACAAGAAGGGACAACAATTGCATATGGGTGAAGACGTTGAGAGAAACGAGTCATACAATATGCAACAAACTGAAATGGTATAAACGAAGAAAGCTCACTAGAATACTTTCCATGATAATACCTATAGAAACACTATGACAAGCTGCGTTTCGTCGATGAGACCAGGGTTCAAAAGTAAAAGTAAGATTTGGACTTACCTTTGTTACAAACACGTCTCTGAACTCGACCAAGAACTTCAAGATGAGATGAGGGGATACCTGGCCAGATGTGTCGTCAGTATTCCTTTAAAGGACGAATGAAAGATTTAACAAGATACAAAATCGCCTCAGTCATAAAGTATTCTCTAGCTTGATATGAAGAACAATTTTTTCATTAGATTTGTCAATAGACTGAATATAAGAATCCTGAGATAGATCTGGAGAGAATTAGTCCATGCCAAGCATCCTCACTAATGACCATGACCAGAAATAAGCTCACTAAGGCTAAGATCAGAATAATTGTCCATGAAAAATGGAGAGGGATACGAACTAGGCTTACCATCAAGCGATATCAGATGCGTTTTTGCGGCGTTGATTCAACCTACCCCTTCCTTCCCTATTGTCTAATAGTCTAAAGGTTAGCATCAAACCTTCTCCGAGTTTGACTCGTCCATTATCAATTTTCTTGTGTGTTGTACCAGAGTACAAGGTATTATCATCAGCCTAGATATTGATGAGCTAAAACAAGTTACCAGGAAGATCATTACTGTAAAGAAGGAAGAGAATTGGACTAAGAATAAAACCTTAAGGAATGCCAGAATTAATGTATACTGAGGATCAGATGGACTTTTATCCAGTCTGACAAGCATTTTACGACGTGGGAGCAAATAATGAATGTATAAAACACCATTCCAAAAATAGCATAACCCAAGCGCCTATGAAGTAAGCCAGCATGCCACACCTTAATTAAATGCGTTGGAAATATTTAAAGCCATAGCATATTCTTTGCTAGACCTATTCAAAAACCTATTGATACGTTTCGTTAATACAATCTAAACGTCACCAGGGGAGGGAGATCCTCAAAATCCGTACTGAAAATTAACAAAAATACCTAGGTTCTGCAAGAATTCTTTCAGTGCAAAATTGATGTCATTCAAATGCCATACTAATGAAAGAAAGAAGATTTACAGGTCATTATTTGCCTGCACCAAATGGATCATCAGCATTCGTGAGGACAGGAGCAACATTAGAAACCTTCCAGGAGTACTTCGAGGACTGCGATAGTAGTGATAGTATTGTGATAGTAGTGATAGTACTGTGATAGTAGTGATAGTACTGTGATAGTAGTGATAGTACTGTGATAGTAATGATAGTACTGTGATAGTAGTAGTAGTACTGTGATAGTAGTGATAGTACTGTGATAGTTGTGACAGTACTGTGATAGTAGTAATAGTATTGTGATAGCAGTGATAGTACTATGACAGTAATGATACTACTGTGATAGTAGTGATAGTACTGTGATAGTAGTGATAGTACTGTGATAGTAATGATAGTACTGTGATAGTAGTAGTAGTACTGTGATAGTAGTGATAGTTCTGTGATAGTTGTGACAGTACTGTGAGAGTAGTAATAGTATTGTGATAGCAGTGATAGTACTATGATAGTAATGATACTACTGTGATAGTAGTGACAGTACTGTGATAGTAGTGATAGTACTGTGATAGTAGTTGATAGCTAACATCTGATCTCATGTGTGGGTGAAATGGCATTTTTATGTAATTTTTGTACATATGTAATGTGATAACATTTCAGTATTATTATTTTGTATCAGTAATTGTCCATCTTGCGTCACAACTAAGGGCCACTATGGAAATAAGTTCTAATGGAAGTTAAAATTTTCTAGTGTTTCTTTTTTATAATGTACACTTTTGATGCATAATTACTCTTTTATAACTTATTTTTGTTTTTTACAAATGTTATGTATCGATTGATATGTTGTAAATAAATAAATTTGAATTGAATTGAGGACACTTCTAGTGTTTGGTAGTAGCATAACTGTTTATTTTCACGTGATGGGATTTTATACCTATTAAAAGATCAGGTTGTTGGCCAGCGAAAAAATCAGTTATTTCTTTAATAAAAATCATTATTTGAGCCGTGTTTACAAACGAAAGTAGGTAAAAAAGGTACAGAAATGATTGTTTAATTCCAAATCAAAATAGCTAATGGAGCAACAGTATTTAATAGATAAATTCGGGCAAATAGTTGAATCGGAAAAATAAATCGGAAAAAGTTGTATTTTCTTTGACATGCTGTTTTCTTTTAGCCTTTTCCTTACATTTCGATTGCTTTTGTGATCATAATCATGAGGTTATTTCATTGCTCTTACAATCGAATACTTTCAAAAAAGTTTGTATTGTGGGACTTATGTACCATCTTGAAAAGGTCGCAAATGAAGAATTTTCTGAGAAGGTCTACCGCCATTACTTTTTTTATTATGCTCTAATCAGGAGTCCTGGGTTGAACATAAAACAATTAGAGCGGTTCTCATAACCACCTCAAGGAGAAAACGAGCCCTAATAATTCTCTCTTTTGAATTTCATAGGTATTGTCTATTATATAAATGTGTCTAAGAAAATTTACACCCAACTGCCTAGTATTTTTGTTGGTTTTTTTTCAAATGTCACACCTGTTCAGATGTTCATATTTTTCCTAGACACATCTTGACGAATTTTTATTCGCTTAACTTTTAACCACTGATTTCAAAACTTGTATTTATTTGTAAAAAAATTGCCTTTCTTCGTTATTTTAATTGTATTATACTCATTTATTTATTTTTATACACAGGACTTATATGAAAAACGGTTATGTAAACTGATATAATGCACCTGTTAAAATATTATCAAATAATAATAATAATAAATCAATCTATAGAGCGCTGTATTTGCTGATGTATTAAGACTTTCTAGATTGATGCTTGGAGAAGCTGCTATGACAAACTTACTTGAAGTTCCAAGAATTACAAAGAAATAACCTGGAGTGAGAAGAAAAGGTGTAAATCTTTTAAAATCCTGAATCTATTAATCAAGATTTTAAAAGAATCGCTGGCTTAAACCAGAGTTTTCCTGTACGTAATTTCGAAACAGCAGACGATCTGAAAAATTTTAGAACAAATGCAGAAAACCGAGACAATTCGAAAGTAAATATAGAGATTGGCTTTAAGTGCAACTAATAGTGATCAATTTAACAATTGAAAGCCGTAACGTGCAAAGAAGAAGAAGAAGAAGAAGAAGAAGAAGAAACCCAAAGAAAATGCTTATTATAAATAAAGCCTTGTCTGAACTGCTGCATTAATTTTATGTCAATCGGTCATTACAAATCACCCCGAAGGTGCTCATGTTTGACCCGTTCATTTCCACTAATTTATTTATTTATTTATTTTTGTGACGTAAACAAATAGATTTTTCACCAAGATAATTTACATTGATCAAAGTTAGTTACTCATTTATACAGCAAACGTTCAAGATGTTCTAATTCGAAAACTTAAACAGGATGCTGAACACAGCTGGGCTATCTTGTAATTTTTCTCTTGAGTACTTGTAGTAGATTTTACCGACTAACGACTTTGTTTAAGTGTTAGTATTACAGTGTTGCTTTTGAACACGGAACAGTGTCATTAGTGTCATGGGAATAATAATCGACCGTTAAAAAATCAAAGTAAAGCCATCNATTTATTTATTTATTTATTTATTTACGAATATCTATAAGGGATAAAAACGTTTCAATAATTGTATAATTAAAAATTAATGTATACAAATACTGTTATCAACACGTGTCCTGTCAAAAAAAATAAATCTGTAAAACAATAAGAACCTGATAAAAACTAGAACCTATGATTTTTTAAAATATCTTTAAAATTAATTTCTGTATATTTAGTTCAAGTGGGAGATCATTAAAAACTTTAGCTTCCATGTTACGAATCGACTGTCTCCCATATTCCAATTCGACTCTTGTGACGTAGACAAATAGATTTTTCACCAAGATAATTTACATTGATCAAAGTTAGTTACTCATTTATACAGCAAACGTTCAAGATGTTCTAATTCGAAAACTTAAACAGGATGCTGAACACAGCTGGGCTATCTTGTAATTTTTCTCTTGAGTACTTGTAGTAGATTTTACCGACTAACGACTTTGTTTAAGTGTTAGTATTACAGTGTTGCTTTTGAACACGGAACAGTGTCATTAGTGTCATGGGAATAATAATCGACCGTTAGAAAATCAAAGTAAAGCCATCAACATGATCGTTGACCACAACTGCAGCAAGAAAAACAATGTGTTTTTTCCGATGATTGAAATAATGGGTACTAGTAGAATTTCAGGGGCAAATTCAAGCATCGATATTTAGTTTAGTTGTTTTTAATTTTACTACATGTATGGTAATTACCAGCAGAGGAGCCGTGGCTTAATGGCTATTGCAACTGCACCGTAACCAAGGGGTTCCGGGTTCGACTGCGCGAGCGGGCGGCTTTGGAACCTCAAAAGAAAAAGCTATTGGTTGGCGATAGGAAGGGCATCCGGCCAAGAAATTCCTCACTACCAAATCCAAGTGGGCACCGTCTGAGCCCCAGTTACTGGGGGAAAATATGACGTTAAAACCAAAAAAGGTAACTACCGGCACTGGCATTGGCTCAGTGGTAGAACATCATCCTCCAGTTTCAAAACTCTAAGGTTCAAACCTCACGACTGGGGAGTATATTTTGGCCTTAGAAAAATCATGTAATGGTTACCGCATGACAGACTACTCTACTGTAAGGGGAATGGTCAAAAGCATTCGTTTGCTTAATGTTATTGAAATGTGTGATAAGCTCTAGACATTACGGACCATTTTATATGGTTAAATAAATTCTGCTACCATTTACAGTGCTCGATGGAAATCCAGAGCGAATATACAAGGTAGATGAGATAACTCAAAACTTGTGTATAGAACTTGAAGTTTCGCGTCTTACTCTCATTAGAACGAATATAGCTGATGAGTGTAAGTCACGAAACTTAGAGTTCTATACGCAATTTTTGAGTTTTCTCATTTACCTTGTATGATAAGGCTAGAAAAGACTCTTGTTTATGGTGTCTACCAGTGATCCTTGTCCCTCGCACACACAAATTATTTAAGATTTTTTTCTGTGTTTGAGTTAATTACTAAAGCACAGAAAAAGCACTACTATTACTTTATTTAATAAATTTGGGTGTGTTCAGAACGGCTAGTCCGTGAAATATATTCGATCTAACCAGTTCATTTTCTCCCTGCGATCTTCAAACGCAGACAGTTCTTGTCATACCGGCAACGATGAACGGTACAGAGTTGGTTGCATTTGACTGTGTATTTTTCCTTAGCAGAAATCTTAGCTTAAGCATGATTTGCTGCCAAAGATTCGTAAATTACAAAGGAAGGTGTGTGATCATCTTTTTGGGACCAGTAATATTACAAGATGGTGCCTTTTCAAGATGGGGGATTTCGCTCCATTTTATTTTCAATTGTTATCGCAATTATCCCATTTGTTTTTACATACATAAGAAAATAAATAAATAACAGAAGATTAGAAGAAAAAACACAGACACCTGCAATTACAATTGGTTATTTGGGACATAACTCATTATAACAAATATTAAATATATAACAATACATAAGTTAATTATTACCAAAACTACCACTGACTATATTCCCAAGGGGCAAAATTGTTCGGTTATAAAGATAACATCCAAAAAGCAAATACTGTACATAAGGAATACTCAAAGGAACATTAAAGGTACGTCATGGAGTCAGACTTGCGGGGCTCAATTGACACTAAGTTGCCAACAGGACATTGATCAGAAATATTGGTTGCAGAGACAAAGATACCCATGGTTGCCCTGGTTCTTACGAAAATAATGAATAAAGTTTTTAAATAGATATTTGTTGCTGCTTTGTTCAATTTTCAATAAGTTCATGGTTTAAAACTCACCCTCATCCTTACCCTCCTGAATTTGAAGGCAAAGCATTAGAGCTTAACCTGTAAATACCCTCCAAAGTCTTATTACTGACCAATGCATCAAGTGCATTGGTAAGTAATAAGTCTCTGGAGAAAATTTCTATTTACTTAAAGTTTGCCTTATGACAATAATTCCGCTCCTGTCTAACAAGACCTGCAAAAAAACGTCGTACCAATTGAAGTAAAAGTTCCTGAAAAAGACCTCAGTCAGGTTTTGACTGTCTGCTTCAAAGAAAACTTCGAGACCAGTTACGCACTTTAAAGCCAGACCACTTTGAAGGTAATAATAATCTTATGCATTTCCTCTTCAAACATACCCAAGGAACTTGTCTTGCCCCACTTCAATGCACCAAGTAACCAGATTTGTCACAATACATTTTCTCGGCTATTGTTTATCACTTCCTCTCAGTTAAAAAAAGGAGCCTTTGGCTTTACCTATTTCGACTCATTGTGTTAATTTCTTTTATCATATTAACCAAATTAGATTCATTGCTTTGTTATTTTCGCAAAGCAGGATGGAAGAAGGTGGATATACAGGACGGGGGTTGGCCCGAAATATTTTTCCCCCGTGGCCGACCACAATGGAATACCAAAAATGCAACTGTAGGAGGGAACTGGCATTGCTTTGTTATTTTGTACAAAGAAAAAAGAAGTCAATGGGGTATCTAAAACAAAGAAGCAGACAAAAGAAACTGACATGTAAACTGGAAAATATGCCATTTAAATGAGGGAAACCAATGTCGAACAAAATGATGAATGTGTAACGAAAAAATAGCTGTGTTAATATGAACTAAATAATCACAAAATGAAATAAGTGGTTTATTCTCCAGTGAAATGGTTACACACGCAATCACACACACACACACACACACACACACACACACTCTCTCTCTCTCTCTCTCTCTCTCTCTCNCACACACACACACACACACACACACACACACACACACACACACACACACACACACACACACACACACACACTCTCTCTCTCTCTCTCTCTCTCTCTCTCTCTCTCTCTCTCTCTCTCTCTCCCTCTCTCTGAGAATTCTTTTTTTTTTGGCCCTGAAATACTTATTTCATGTGTTAGATAACACTATCGACAAAACTGTGCTGAATATTTGAAAGGCTATTTATGATGTTCTACACGGCTCATTATAAAGGTAAACTCTGTTTAATTATAAAAGTGCTGAATGAGTATTCATTTGCAACAGTATTGCCAACAATTAAGACACTTAATATTTACCTAAGAGATAAGAAAAACCATTATGATGATATAATAAATCTGCTTCTAATACTACTTTGAAGCAGTATTTAGGGGCAAATAACGAAGGAAGGAAATAAATAAACATTGGATTTAATGATGACTAACATGTACCAACTTTTAGAAGACAAAAAATTAATGCTGACATTAAACAGAAGAAAACAGGCCACAGGATGACTGGGATTGCAAAACTGACTCAAAATCTAGTAAAACTTCAATCTACTAAGCGACACTACCCGTAAATTCACACAAACAAAGAGTAAAACAAATTATAGAAATCAAGTGATGTAGGAAAACATAAATTGTCAGAACAGAAAGTAATTTAACTGTATGGCATGCCTTGCCCTATTTTCTTTCGCTTTGGACATAAAATCCAGTTTTGTTCTTCTTCTTCATCTTCTTTTTCTTCTTCTGCAAATTTGCCCATTTTTATATGAATCTCTTCCATTCTTTTTTATCTCCTCTTTGGTGTTCATAGAGGTTCTTTTCATGCATATCTTCCTTTAGTCTGTCGTTCCATCTAAATTTAGGTTGCCCTCTTCTTCTGTGTCCTGGAATTTCCATTCTCATCACTCCTCTTCCAACATACTCCTCCTCTCTTCTAATGACATGACCATACCAATTCAGTCTTCTTTCTTGCATCTTCCAGCTTATTTCAGCTACCTTCATTTTTCTTCGTATCATCTCATTCCTGATTTTATCTCTTCTCGTGACTCCACACACGTAACAAAATAATCTCTGCAACATTCATCTTCTTGTCCTGTGCCTTCTTCACTGCTCAGGTTTCAATGCTGTATAGCATTGCCAGGTGCACAGCTAAATTTTTTACTCCTTTTCCTTTCAGCCTGGCATTCATCTTCTTGTCGCACAGCACATCTGACAGCCTTCTCCAGGACTTCCATCTCCATGTCGAGCTCGCCATCTACACTCATATACATCTCCAGATACATAAAATCCAGTTTTGCTGCCACAAAAATACAGCACTTTTTCTTGGCTGTCTTATTCCTTTCAGTATTACTCCTATTAGCAATGGTTTCCAGGAGAGAGACCGCTTTGGCAGCTAAATCGTCCCTCTTCTTTATTGGCTGGCAAGAGAAATTGCTTTTTTATGGAAAGGGATTTGCATAAACAGATTTCTTTTCTGCAAAAAGGGTTTTCGCTCCAAAACTGGGTCTTGCAAACACTCTCACCTGCTGAAGACCCTTTTTATGCAGGAATACAAACAAATTTTTCAGTTGAAAAAGCTGAACCCATCAGTTAAAGTTCCATGCTTCGCATTTCTTTCACAACATCGTAAAAGTTACACAACTAGTACCCAAAGCATCCTATAAAGCAAAAGAGAAAATTATGAAAATCAACTATGGCAATAAAAAAGAAGAATATTATTTAATTTCATTTATTTAATTGGTTCTTTTCGGATATCAAACAGTGCTGAGGTATGGAAAGAGATAGTAACACAATTTTAAAGAAGGTGGAAGTTGCCCAATTGCAAAGGTCTCATTGATGGCAAGCACATTTAAACCAAGGCACCTAACCAAGGATCTGGGTGATTTAACTACTTTGGTTACCAGAGCATATTTCTGTTGGCAGGAATAGATGCCAAGTATTGCATAAAATACTTTGATCTTGGCACCAATGAAAGGGCAGAAGATGCAGCAGCCTTTTGAGACTCTTCTCTGGCCATTGCATTTGAGGCAAAGACTTAAGGTATTCCAAAACTCAGAACGCTTCCCCATTAAGATCAAAATGTACACTTTTTACTGGTAGGTGTTTATGCTTTTCCCTTAAAACTTTACTTAGTAAAACCTTCCCCTTACAAAAATAGAAAGGATATATCATAAAAATCTGAGACCACAGAACAGGAAAAAAGAGTCCGGAGGGTCTTCAACTATAGTATTCCAAAAGTACCCCATATTTCTCAGAATGTGTTTGGAGTAGGTTACATTTCTTTTTCTTTAACTGTTTTCTGCCTTCTGCAGTTTGATTACTACAAACCGCCATTTTTTTCGATGTTGTACCTGTCTTCAGCATTTTAAGTTGTTCCTGTTTTGCCATTTCTCAAGAGGTTACGTTTATTAAACACCAATTATTCTCTTTTGCTAACTAACCATCAAAATCCTTGGAGTAAAACTTTAGCTTGCTAAGCTCTGTATTTGACTAGGTCTTTGCACCTTCAGCAAAATGGCAAATCTCCAAAGCATTCCCAGCTTTCCACTTTGTTATAACTCATCGTAAAAGTGAGTTAAATCAATACCCNCTTCCCCTTACAAAAATAGAAAGGATATATCATAAAAATCTGAGACCACAGAACAGGAAAAAAGAGTCCGGAGGGTCTTCAACTATAGTATTCCAAAAGTACCCCATATTTCTCAGAATGTGTTTGGAGTAGGTTACATTTCTTTTTCTTTAACTGTTTTCTGCCTTCTGCAGTTTGATTACTACAAACCGCCATTTTTTTCGATGTTGTACCTGTCTTCAGCATTTTAAGTTGTTCCTGTTTTGCCATTTCTCAAGAGGTTACGTTTATTAAACACCAATTATTCTCTTTTGCTAACTAACCATCAAAATCCTTGGAGTAAAACTTTAGCTTGCTAAGCTCTGTATTTGACTAGGTCTTTGCACCTTCAGCAAAATGGCAAATCTCCAAAGCATTCCCAGCTTTCCACTTTGTTATAACTCATCGTAAAAGTGAGTTAAATCAATACCCAAGTAACTGACCTAACCAGATGAATTATGGGCTCTCTTTCTGTTACATGGTCCACAATTCAGACACTAGTTTGTATATCTCCTTTCCATATGAAAGATTTATTGCTTCCTGTAGTTTTCCTAGGGGGTGTGAATAGGCTGGAATATTATCATAAGGGTGGCGTAGCCCCCCTTTGTGCCCTCAGCTAAGGCCCTGCTTTTTGTTTAAATTTAAAGTGATTTTGTGTTGTTTTCAACCCACCAGATACTTCAACAGGAAGATACAAGTCAAGGGACTTTAAACCTTAAATCCGCCTTTTGGTTTGTTGTCCTCATAAAAAATATTTACTTTCTGAAAAGTGTCTGAGGTCAAGGTGTTGCTAAGGTACTTGCACAAAAACATGTCCAGGCAAGACATTTCCAGACATGCTAAAAATTATCAAATAAAACAGATTTTTCCTGCGTTCACCATGCATCGACAGCAAATGCCAAAAATTATTCAAGTGTTATGTTTACCATCCACTTTTCCCAATGTATTTTCATTGGCGCCAAAAGACGAGGGCCAGACTTCACACAGTGAGAAAGCAGATTATTTGTATTGCATCCACAAAAGAGGTGGGCTTGGTGCCACAACGAAACTTGGTCCTCCTACTTTGGGCGAGTAAATGGTTTTTACTCTTGGCACATGGGGTAGTGTAAGGTTTTTTGGAAATATTTGGGAAATCTTGATGATACCACAAGAAAGAACTGATTGCATTTTTGTGTTGATTGGCGAAAGTTTGGACGCTGTAAATTCTTTTTTAAACGCTACATACCAACAGACCTTTGTGGAGGTCAAGGAAAACATAGTTTTCTAAACTTTAGACCAAGGGTGTTGTGGCTTAGTTTCTTGAAACGTCTGTCCAGTGAACAGGAGATTCCAGGTACATATCTGAGCAGTGTTGATGTTTCTGTGATTACAGAAATACTTAAATACATATTTTAGAATTATGGTCGATAGAAGCTCCATGTACCAATAATTTGAAACCTTTTAAAAACTTTTTACTGCAAAAGAAGTTAAAGAAAAAGAAGACAAGATAGTTTTCTCCTAAAAATAAAAAAAGTTATATGAATTATGCATCCTTGAGATTTTATAGCTGCTTGACAGAGGTTTACACTCTCTGGATGTTTTTCTAGTTTGGTATTAAAATACAAGGTTTTTTTGCAGCTTATGCAACATTGCGACAAATGTCATGCAAAACAATTTAGGTTCACGATAGGCTGAATAGATACGGATGTAACAGTCCTAAATTATATTAATTATATTAACAAATATATACTATTTATTCTTTCTATTTATCATTTATACATATACATAAAATATGTCAACTTAGTTCGTTAAGGATTTTGGTGGATCAGGAGGAAAAGTTTAGAGCACTCTTTGTTCCAAACATCACTCTGCTACCATTCACTGACCTTGGACGCTGGATATTACAGTCCATTATTCCTCTCTTGTTGAAAGTTATTGGAAAGATACATTCAACGACTGGTACCTTCGAGTGTCTAAATTACTGTTTTGGTCAGTTATACTAGATATGTTCAGTAGGCAATTCAATGAGAGATATACGCTAACACGTTACTTTTGCTTGACTTTCAGGTTTCTCTTTTATAATTAATTTTCTTCTTTATTACTTCTCTTTCTTCTCTTTTGAATTTTCCTTTCCATCTTCATTTGCTGTCGCTGACAAGGCATTTGATCTCCTCTTTTACAACTGTAATTCAACTTGATTTCATACTTTTATAACTTTGATAAGCCTTCTTTAGAAGTTTGGAGATTGCAAAGAATATGGGTCAAAGTTAAACCTTTAACAATTTATTGTGACTTCTATTTGTCAGCAAAACTATTCTGGAAAATAGATTATTTGGATATGGAATTTTGATAGAACCTTAAAACTATTCTTCCATACTTGCTTACTCAATCTTATTTTATGATTTATTTCATCATGATAATATTCCAATAGTTGTTGCTGTTATTTTTCCGATTTTGGGTTGCTCTTGGTCTGTAGTGGATCCCAGCTCTCTTAAGCTAGATAACGTATTTTGAAGCAATTTCTCTCTTTGAGTAAACAGGTAGTTTAACCAACTAGCTCACATGACAAACCAGTGGATTGTTTTTTTTCAAAGTATCGTTCCCCGATGATAAAAATACATTTTTGGTAACCTGTTTGACTTTCAGCTTTTATCAATAGCGATTCTTTTCTATTCAGGGGATTGTTTTGTGATACCAGTCTTCTTCGAATATAAGCTGTCAAAAAACAAGAAGAGTGGTTCCCTCTTATTATTGGGAAATATTTGAGTAAATCAATAAAATTACTTTTTTTGTTTTGTGAAAGTTCAAAAGGAATACTGTACATTACATTGTTTATATCTGCGTGATTTCAATCTTTCTCTATAAAGTGTGTGCTAATGATTGCAGTGTTTAAAAGGAGTGCTTTGAAACAAAATTGGCTCTTTGGCGACGATCTGTTTACACTTTACTGAGTGAATGCGTGAAATATTGAGTAAATTACTTATTTATATACATTGACTTTTGCAACAACTTGTTTCTGGACTTCTCATACCCATAAATCCAGAAAAGGATTTTAGTGGTAACATTGGAGTATTCTTCCATACTTAGTCCTCTACATTATCATAATAAAATGACAATATCTACTTTGGGTCTGTAAGTCAACTGTCAACTGTCAAGAAATTGTAAGCTAGGTGCCTTAATTATACAAATTATTTAGCATACTGTAAGTCCAAAGTGAGGGTAGTAAGATTCTTATTGGGGAAAAGGTCAAAGTCTTAATCTACAGGGTCCTCTTAAGTTGAGTATCTATGGTTTGTAATTGGTAAAGGTGAAACCAATGAGGAAGATAAAACTGGAACAAAACAGTATAAAATACATAGTACTCTATAACATTTGTTAGTTTAGATGGAGATCCCTTCATTCCTTACATTTTTAGCGAAAATGAAAATCAGGACGATAAGCGGATAACATAGGACCAATAAATCACTTTAAATTCATTTTAGAGAGACATGGAATTTGCGCAATTGGCTATAAAAATATAGCAATTCTCGGCGATTATCTTCTAAAAAGCTGCTATGGTAAGGGTATCGTCAATATATTTCACAACGATATGTTTAAAGTACATCAGAATGAAAAAGACAAATTAAAACTATTTAAAACAATATAGTATTTATCTGTGCCAACTGATCTAGAAAGCACGTCTGAAGCGTTGTCCTCACGTTACACCTCAATATTATTTTCGTGAAAGAACTATTGCTGCTTTGAAGCTAAAAAGAGAACAAACAACCTGTTTCATAACTAGAATTACAATGAATTCTTGTTTAAGACTTGAATGTATATTGTTTTGTAATTGAAGCTGCTCCAAAGCAAAAACATCTTTTGTCATCTTTTACATCAGATCATGGGGGTATTGAAGCAAATTAGTTAAAAATCGTTAATCAAAAATCACACCAAAATTATCCAAAATCTGACTGACATTTCTAGCAAATTTTGTCAAACAAATTAAAACTGAAAAGTATCGTAGTATTTTCAGAAGACAGTACTGTATTTATCCCAAGATATAACAGTGTTTTTTTTATTCAATTAGCTTTAAATTTCAAAATTAATGAAAAGCAGAAACAGAGAGTAGTTTTCGATGTAAATTTCCTGAACGTTCTGTTTGAACAAAAGGATAAAAAAATTATCGTCAAATTTTGTGAAATAATATTGAACTAAAAGGCCTAGAAAAAAAAGCTGCAGAAAAAAAAACAATGTAAAACTATTGCTTTCTAGACGCGAAATTTTTATAGCTATTTTAAGTTGAAAAACAATAGCACAAAATATTGTGATATTTAATTACTGGGGTTTCGGTTCAAACATGTCAACAGAAATGCACAAATCTCCCCATCCATATATGATATGGAAAAATATCAATTCCTTGACCGGGTTCATTTCTATGCACAATCACTTTTTGAACAAGTAAATATCACAAATAGAAATTGAAGAATCGACAAAATCTGGATCACACATGCCAGGCAAATATTTGCATTCTTAAAAGCTATCTTAATTGAAAATTTAGGTAAGATTAAATAAAATCTATTTTTGAAAAATGATTTCTTATTCGATTTACATGTAATATTTCTGGTGGTGCGCTGTGTCATCCACTGAAAGTCAAGGAAAGAAAAATAACTTTGTTATAATTAGTGGAAAACCCCCCCAATAATCATATACAAAATATAATTCTCGGAAATTCTTGTGTTAAATGAAGCTAGCAATCTTTTAAAAGTAAGATCCTTAGCTACAAAAATTATGAACAACAACGAGTCCATTCGTTATAAATCATATGAGATGAAGAAATTACTGTAAAGAAAAAGGATTTTTTATTCACGGTGATAATGAAGATAAAGTAGATTGGGAAGAAGTCAAATTTCTCTTTTTACCTAGGAGCTTTGTACAAAGACATTAGCTCTCATGCAGTGCCATTTTTGTCTCTCCAGTCTTAAGAGTCCTTATTTTTTCTCCCTATTCTTGCAAAGACACTATCTAAGAATGCAATTTTTACCTTTATCTCGCTGCATTTCCAACGACTTTTTCTGCTAATTTATTTACTAATTTATTCATTTACTCATTTGATTGTTTACTACTATACAGGATAACCTATAGATAAATAGTTTGTACGTTCTATGTACAGTAAGATTACTGATTTTTACTGGGTCCTGTCCTTATAAATAAAAGATTAACATCAAGGTAAAAGTCTGTAGAAGAGATCAGAGACTTAAAAATATAAATAATTTTATTCTTATAGAATTTTAGACACAAGTGCTCTATTTGCATCAGATAAAATGGTCCAAAAATTTCAACTGCCGTTTTTTAATTGTACTAATCATTGAGGTTTCCTACAACTTTAGACATTTTAAAAGAAACAAATCAGAAATAAATAATGAGCACAGATCAAAGGACTAATCAAGCTATATTACAGGAGAAAACTTTATGAGAAGGTCTTGGTAGCCGCTAATGGGCGACATGCTTAATTTGATAATACTCTGGGGATTAAGATGAGACATTTCTTGACACAAGGAGCTCGAAAGAATTAAAATAAAATTAAATAATTTTAAATAATTAAACAAAGTTTATAGAAGAAAACAAAGGATCCCTCACTGAAATTATTCTAAATACTAACAGATTATAGGATTACAACATCCATCGCAGCTCCTTTGGATATTATCAATTATAAACTTGTTCGTTACATCCGGAAGCTACACGCTAAAAAACAACATAAACAGGAATTGTTGTTACGTATTCACAATGTGAGCTATCCAATTTTAAACGTGATCTCTCATTAAATTCAAAAGGATTTGGATTGCGCTAAGGAGGTAAATCAGTGTTGTAAGGAATATCTTGTCAATCTGGCTCTACCAACAAATCCTTGTCATTACTTACAACAAGAGTAAAAGTATCATTTAGCCCATGCCTTACAAGTCATTCCAATACCCAATGGATCGACTACGAAGAGATCAAAATAAATTTGCAGAAATGGTCACGAAATGCCTGCACGATTATGATTTTAAAATTTAAAAAATACCTATGTTGGAGTATAAAAAAACAAAAATAATAGAAAACAGATATAATCTTTAGAAATTTTGATTAATAGATAAATCTGTATTCTCGTAGACCTTTTCATTAGCTCTTCTTTAGACCATCTCTTGGAGCAGCGGGAAAAAATAGGTAATATGTTTTTCTTATTCAAAAGCTTGCTATAAATCATTCATGATCTTCAATAGAACTGGAAAAAAAGGGTCTTTTTATAGATATTGGAGCTTTATTGTATCATGACTGGGAAGATTTTTGAACTATGTTTCGAGAGATAATTCTTCTATCATAAGGATACTGGTAGTGGCTTTTGAGCAGTTGTCTTTATTTCCGTATTGCTGGCCTCCATGGTGACAAGAAACGAATTGCATATTCGTGCAAACGAAATGTTTGCACGAATATTTAGCAAACGCAGGAATGTAAGAGTTTAC
The DNA here is from genome assembly GCA_003991215.1 of Morbakka virulenta. NCBI lineage: Eukaryota > Metazoa > Cnidaria > Cubozoa > Carybdeida > Carukiidae > Morbakka > Morbakka virulenta. The sequence goes on along the minus strand of RDPX01000114.1, from coordinate 1,405,910 downwards.
TTTTATTAGCCTGATTATGGGAGATGTATCATTCAAAATGGGTTCCACTGAATCCAAAACGTCAAAAAATTTCAATATTTGTTTGAGCACTATATGACAATAATATTCTTCAATCTTGCCAAAGTCTGGTAATAGCAAAGATCAAGAATGATTAATTTACTACTCTTTTGAGGTTCTACTTGAGATGCATGAATAATACCCACANATGGTGACAAGAAACGAATTGCATTCTAGAGTGATGATGAGACTGAACCCAGTTGGTGTGATGGATTTGTAAGGTGCTGGTCATTTTGAGTTAGTTTCCTATTGATCGAAACAAAAATGACTTTGAAGAAGGGTAGTTGTCTTTCTTCTTCTTTTTCCTTTGTGAATTGGATCTTTGATGGACTACGGTTATCCTCAAAGTAACCTTGTAAGTTATCTTCTTTGATAAATGCAAAAATATTGTCTGCGTATTTTTCTAGACTGTTAACCCCTGGTACACTGTTAACAAAGGTACGTCTTCAAATGTTTGCACGAATATTTAGCAAACGCAGGAATGTAAGAGTTTACTTTTATTAGCCTGATTATGGGAGATGTATCATTCAAAATGGGTTCCACTGAATCCAAAACGTCAAAAAATTTCAATATTTGTTTGAGCACTATATGACAATAATATTCTTCAATCTTGCCAAAGTCTGGTAATAGCAAAGATCAAGAATGATTAATTTACTACTCTTTTGAGGTTCTACTTGAGATGCATGAATAATACCCACAAACAAAAACTTACTTTCCATCAGGAAAGGAAAACACAGAAAGAAGTTTGCAAAGTGAAACGAAACTCGTCATGACCATCAAACCCCAAAGTCAACAAGATAGTCAACCTATCTGGTAGAAAAGTGTCACCAACAGGAGTAGTCCCTTCTTGTAAAAAGTTTAAACGTCTCCAAAACTCCCAGGAGTATCCTTGCAAAAGAGCTTGTCTCAGTAGTTGAAACAGGAGTAAAAGACCATTCTAAAAGTGGAAGTACAATCAGAGCAAAAAAAAATCTTCACTCGTCAATTTTCCAAAGCACCTATTGACAACCTCCAGAGGAAATACGACGCAAAATCGAAAGCCCTGAGAAGATGATTCAACCATTATCCTCCAAGCTCATAAGGGACTTACGACTATCATCTTTAACAAAGCTGATTACGTCCAGACGTGTCACGAACATTTTAATAATGAAAATTATGCTATATTTAAGTCTAACTCCAATAAACGCTCGACTTTACCACAGTTCTGTGGATTACCCAAAGTGCAGGCCTGTGTTTCTAGGTTTGCAGTGCCAGGTGGAGGAAAGTGCCATTCCTCCATGTATAAGAATTCCAAAAATGGTATCTTGCCACCTTTTTCTGCTTAAATGGTAAATTTCATCTTCGAGTGTATGTCTTTGATTTCTTCTAAATTCTGATAAACGTTTGCTGATGGAAGGAATAAAGTCATCCATAAATCCCAGTGTTTGCGTCGTATCTAAGATCAGTTCGTATCTTGCACGCCATACGTTTACGAATCGAGGAGCTGGAGGAGAGCCCATTGTCAGACCATCTGTCTGTTGATAATAACCATAATAACATTCGTAGATGCAAGCTCTAATAGTCTGTGAAAGCATCTTTATTGCAAAAGAGAGTGTATAATGTATTGAGTACAGGCTTTCATTTTGTGTATAATGACATTACACTAAAAGGAACCATAATTTTATTATCTTCTTAATTTGACATTTGAGATTTGATCAGAAATCTTTCTAGAATAAAACTGGTTCTTTGACGCAGGGATAACGTAGAGTCATTCAGACACTTCCTTATATTACTATAGAGAGAATCATCCTGTGATCAAGCCGGGGTCACAGGAGTTGAATTTTTATGAAACTTTGGTAAGCTATAGTTTCATAAAGTCTAGGAGGTTGATTTGTTGTTGTTGTTGTTGTTGTTGTGTTGACAGTAGAATTTGTCCTCTCTATGCTTTATTTCACTTTATTTCATTATAAACCCTGAATAGTTAGCACCATCAGCTGATTTTAACTCTTTACCTCATGAGGCACCCAAGAATGAACCAGGCAGTATTTGTAAAAACAATTTTTTCTGCAATTACTATGTTTCCTCAAACAATCCTGAAATAAGGATAAAACAGAGAACCTTAACTGAAGACTGGTTGTATCTGTGTAAAAATATTTAAAGAGAACTATATTATTATTGTTTACATTTGCGTGTATAGATTTTGTCTGGGTTTTTTTTTTAAAAAATTGGTAAAACTGAAGACGGTGGGCTATGCTTTTCGCGAGCAAAATAAATGAATTAAGGTAACGTGAGACCCTCTTCATTGGAATTTATAAGAGAGAAAATATGTTGTTCGGGAGGGCGTGCTCAACCGACATCAGGGCTGTCAGGTTTTAAAAATTGTCATGGCACTTGAATTTCTAAATTTTGACCTCTTGAAGATTTTTTTAGGTAGGTCTGCGTAGGCATGATACATTATGGGCTCAAATAGACCCTGTCTGTCTGTCTGTCTGTCTGTCTGTCTCTCTCTCTCTCTCTCTCTCTCTCTCTCTCTCTCTCTCTCTCTCTCTCTCTCTCTCTCTCTCTCTCTTNGGCTATGCTTTTCGCGAGCAAAATAAATGAATTAAGGTAACGTGAGACCCTCTTCATTGGAATTTATAAGAGAGAAAATATGTTGTTCGGGAGGGCGTGCTCAACCGACATCAGGGCTGTCAGGTTTTAAAACTTGTCATGGCACTTGAATTTCTAAATTTTGACCTCTTGAAGATTTTTTTAGGTAGGTCTGCGTAGGCATGATACATTATGGGCTCAAATAGACCCTGTCTGTCTGTCTGTCTGTCTCTGTCTCTCTCTCTCTCTCTCTCTCTCTCTCTGTCTCTCTCTCTCTCTCTCTCTCTCTCTCTCTCTCTCTCATTCTCTCTCTCATACAATTGACAGAAGCCGTTTCATTCGGAGTGGACTGCAGGTGAGACAAACAAAAACGAACGAAATCTAGAAAAGAGTATTTCACAAGAAGCGAGTCATGTGTTCAGATGTTTAAAATGGTGTCGTCATACCCAAATATAAATCAGTTTTTTCAATGAGTGGGCGGGGATGGAGTGTAAGCCTTTTGTAAGATTGGCCTTGGGCAAAAAGTTGTCCAAATTAAGTGTGTTGTTGAGGTCCGCCAAACCTGTTGTTTTTGGTTGCAAAGTGAATTTGATTACAAGTGTCCAGCCGCGTCGTTGCAAATGGTTGTTGTTGTCAACACGGTGGGTGTACAATGTAAGATAAATACCTCACGTTATCGTTTGGTTTTTGTGCTTTCCATTGCTTTGCTATTCCGTCTCCAGTAGTTTTTTGTGGCAAAGGATTTCGGACAATTTTTTTTGAAAATATTTGTTTTTCTTTCTGAATATTGTTCAAAAGAAAACAAAAATAGAAGCACATGAGCTGGTGTCACGTGAGTGGTGACGTTTCTATGGACAAAGCATTGAAGAAAAACGATTGGTTGTGCAGAGCGGGCATGCCCTAATCATGCGGAACTACATTACTACTCTGATTGGTTCATGTCTGGAAAATAATCACTCTGCAATTGTCAACTTGACAGACCATGTGCTGAAAACGAATTTCATTGCACGAAACGTCGATGTAAACAAGTGAAGAGAGTTAAAAGGTGTCGACCTTTGTCAAGAAATATAGAAAAAAGGAAAACAAATATGGAGTCTACGAGGGATATTCATAAGATTTAGTTTAAGTTCAACACAGTAAATAAACTGTAGGGACTTTCAATTGTTTGTTTAAATATAGTTTTTGACGAAAGCGAAATGATGTGTTTTGTTATCGATGGCCCACACAGTGCAAGTATGAAATAGCAAACCTCAAAGGAAATTATACACTTGCAAAGCCATTAGCACACCTTGGTTGAGCTTTAGTTTTTTTACTTACCCGTGGTTGTCCATGTTGCACCAAGTAAATTATAAATACTTTAATCCGGACGCAGTGATTTTACCAACATGAGCGATAGACCCGACCCCTTAGATTACGTCTGGGAGGACGTGGAGGCTGATGAGGGGGAGGAGTCTGATCAAGATGGAATATGGATGAATTTTCCAGCGGCTGACGAGGACCTAGAGGTAAGGATTTAGAATGTGGAAACGATGGGTTTTTCGTTAGATCGCACTTCGCATGAAAATATATATGTTACTCCGCCATTACACTTCTTCCTGATCAACATGAAGTAAACAATTGGAAACACATCCAGAAATATTTTTCCCTTAACATATTCGCAGTGTTCATCATTATGTTTATTATAATTGTTTCTCCGAGTACCAGTTATTACCTGGACGAACATTTTATTGCACTTATTGTTCCGTTGTTTTTATTATGATAGGTCGCAGGTTAATAATACAAACCCAAAACAATGTGTAACAGGTTCCACTTGTTTTTGTTCGTCAGATGTGCATTTTCCTTGCAGCTAATCAAAAGTGGGTCATACTAACTGCCCACACCGTCGAGTAAATTTCCTTTACTTTTGGCTATTATACTGCAAACTTGACTGAGATCAATATAGGAATTGTTGTCCTTAATTGATAAACAGGGATATAACCGTATCCCTTACAAATGCCAGTCGCTCTTAAAAGTTTTTTTAATGGCATCTTGTTATGATGACACTGCTTCAAGCAGTCGTAAAATTTCATGCAGTTTTTGAAATGTGTGATCGTATGGTAATCATAAAGCATCGGGACGTACGGCATAAAAAATTCATATATTAGGTATTCATAAAAATACTGGGATTTGTTTTGAATGTGGCCGTACTTGGTGCCTTTCTAAAAATATATAAAATGAGACCTTTGTGCTTTGATCTCATTGTCGATCTTACAGTTCGTGCAAGCTATGAAATTAGTATCCAAGTAATTTGCATTGGTTGTCATTCACTAGTTAAATATTTGAAACATCGAGAATGTGTTTTTGCACGTGATGACAAAAGTCGTGCTATTTTGAACGACTTCAATAGAATTTCGCCTGTCAACAACTCCACAGGCAAAAGTTGAGTGTACCAAAAGCAAAAAAAATTCTTGTGATGTTGTGGTGTGTGTAACAGGATCGTTTTCGGTGGTACCGTAAACGATCGCAGCAACCCCAGGTTACTAGAAACTGCATCAAGCAGTCCATTAAGTTTTCTGACGTAAAAGGAAACGAAAACAATGGTTTTAGACCTTTTTAGCGCACCAGCAATAGCTAGTGCTTTGCTCAACAAATACAAGTTCTGAAGGCACGGTAACAACATGGTTGACGTCATTTTGTACCATTCTGATCAATTAAAATGGTAGCATGAGTGAATAACATCAAAGGTTCAAATGTATATCACAAGCCATTATGTAAACTGACCATTTTACTTTGTCGCCAATTTGATACCTAATTAATGTAACCTGGTTTTTTTGTTTTGACATGAAATCAATCGATTATTAATGACTTTTTTCGCTCATAAAGTAAGTTTGGAAACCAGGGTGAACAATGACTTGCGTTATAACGTTTTGTAGTTGTTACTTGATATGGTATCAGTACACTAAAACTTACCACACATTGTTTTGTATGAATTTCATTGGGGTTTAAAAGTAAAGACTACAAAACGGTCATCTGAAGCAAAGGTATAAAGCCCAAGAAAAAAAAAGGAGAACGAATAAGCCTTGTTTTAATACCTTTATATTTTGTGGGTAGTATTAACAGTTTGAAATTGTTAACTTTGATTCGTAACAAGTTAAGCGAGTTATAATTATTTGATATATATATTTTCGTCCTAAAAACCATAAAATCAGGAAACTGTTTATGGCCAGTGTCTTGGGAATGGGTTGGAGTGCTATCTTGTACTACACATGGTGCTGGTTCAAATAGTTTTATGTTGGGAAGGTTTCAAAAGTACAGTTTAACACTCTTTACTGTGAACATGTAATATATGATCTTATTCATGCTTGTCGCTTACATGAGCACATAACATGTGATGTTTTTTTTCATTTGCTCTTAATGATGATTATGATCCAAAGATTTAAGAATCTGAGCATCTTAAAAGTAATTCATTTTGCTATTGATTAAATTTTTCCTGTCATTTTCTCTAAACTTATTCTCAACTGCTTTGGATCTGTTTAGTTCCCTGGTGAAAAGAGATTTGCCTCAAAACACAGCCCAATGTACATCAGCAGATCCATGATATAAACCAGATTATATTAATGAATTACTTTTATTATTGATAAAACCATGCATTTTTATATAGATCCCCTCCCCCCATCCTAGTTACCTATGGATTAAAATTACTCTGACATGATTTCTTTTTGTTGAATGGACTTCATGAAAACAGTGCTCCTCCATTCCACATATATTGTTTGCATGTGGAAATCAGCCAAGTGGTAACTGAAGTGTATAAAGATTTGCTAAAAGGACATGATTTTATACAGTTACTCAATTTTACCTCCAAATTAGTTTATGTAGGTACACCGTTCCTGTTGATACTGTTGTCCAATATAAAAAAATGTACAAATAACCATGAAAAATATATATGGGGCAGCTGTACAGAAGTAAAAACATCAAAATTATTGCACCAGCCTGGAGGGTTAGGTTGCAAGGATATGCTTGACAAACTACTATTAATTGATCAGTTTAGTCTCTAACTCTAAGCCTTGAATATGTTTGTAATCTTTTTTCCTTGATTTAAACATATTCATCTAAAATATAACAAGTACCACTAGTAGCACATGCAGAAAGCTTTGCCATGTAGCATTAGGAAAACATCCCAATGGGTTTGCAGGGTTTTGCTGGATATTATCACCATTAATTTTATGTTAATTTGTTAAGTTAAAAACAATAAAAGTGGGCTTTCTTTGCAGTTAAGTCCATTGGTATAAGTCTTTGTTGTGTGTGAAGTATGTGCCATGAAGTAAAATATCCAGTAGACATTTCTCTTATTACAAGTTTAGCANTTGCAAGGATATGCTTGACAAACTACTATTAATTGATCAGTTTAGTCTCTAACTCTAAGCCTTGAATATGTTTGTAATCTTTTTTCCTTGATTTAAACATATTCATCTAAAATATAACAAGTACCACTAGTAGCACATGCAGAAAGCTTTGCCATGTAGCATTAGGAAAACATCCCAATGGGTTTGCAGGGTTTTGCTGGATATTATCACCATTAATTTTATGTTAATTTGTTAAGTTAAAAACAATAAAAGTGGGCTTTCTTTGCAGTTAAGTCCATTGGTATAAGTCTTCGTTGTGTGTGAAGTATGTGCCATGAAGTAAAATATCCTGCCTCTTTTTTGGTTTTTATGCTAAAAATGTGCAATGAGAAGGTTTGGTTTGTGGATCTGGTAGGATAGAGCACAGTGGCATCATGGAATGCCATAAGTTTACCATATTTGTAACCTGTGTTTGTAAGTTTGGCTTTGTGGTGATTTGAGAGATACCTCCAATGGTTATATCATCATTAGGTCACTATAAGTCATCTGGAAGTTAAGGTATTCAACCTCATTTATAATGCTCAACAGTGAAAGTATCTGTAATTACCTGATGCTTTGAAAATTTGTGATCACAAATGTAAACTAAAGAAAATTTGACCATGTGCGGAATCAATTTTATTTATATCAGTTACTTTAATACTACCAGGATCAGATGCCCTGGCTTATTATAGTTTAGTATTGATAACAGTATAATACAATTTTAATTTATTTTTTGCTTTAAACATGCTTTTTGACATTCCTGTGCCCTTGAGATTGATTTTGTTGTGTCAGTAGGGATTTTTTTTCCAGACCACCTTTCTGATACCAATCAATGTTTGCTTTTTTTAATCTTCAAAGAGTTTGCTTGTTTTGGAATTAAACCTGGCACCTCTTCATTACATTCATTGCAACTACATCAACAATTAAGCCACAGGTCCATAATCAATAAGCTAGCATACCTTGTCTACTTACTATATTTTGAAAACCACATTGTCCATTAAATTGGTTGTTTGGAGTATCACTGAAGGTGGGGAAAAAAAATTGAAAAAGTAGGGAACAGATAAGGTGTAAGAAGCGTTAAGAAAGCTAAGGAGGCTAGAATTATATATGGTGATATGAAGAGGGAAGACAAGGAAAGGTGAAGAAGAAAAGCTTTTGAACTTTTACAAAGATAGGGATTTGTTTTGAAAACCAGAACACACCCCAATAATTTGAGAAGTTGCATTATTGGAAGCATTAAAATTTGAATCATTGGCAGTATTAAGGTTATTTCTGACCCAGATCAAGTGAAAGTGTTACACTTTTGCTTCAAAATGGCTACTGATACATGATTACCATTTTGTATATATAGAAGTTGGAGAATACACAAGGCTACTTAAATGAATTATAGCTTTAAAAAAAAAATTTCTACCATAGAAACCAAATTAGCTATCAACAGTTCTTAGTATAAACAGTTCTGGAAGGAAGAGGGAAGGAGATGAGAATGCTAGATTTTTATGTAAAACTTAAGCAACACACAAATAAACTAATAACAAAACATGCCCATTATACAAGCCACATGTAATATGCTGGCTATGGCAGTACTTGCTGATTATTACTATGAGTAAAACTAGCTGTGTAAATGTAATTACATGTTTTAATGTAATTACAAAAAACCCCTCACATTGAAAATTTGGTTATGTGTAGTTGTTTCCATTTTTACTTCTCTGGTTTTCTGTAAACAACATTGTTTGTCATTTTACCCCTTTTTTCATTTGTGGTGTATGGCATGTGTTGATTTTGAAAACAGGCTTTTAATCAAAATTAAACATGTTTTTGAATAATGGCTAAACATAAAACTAACTTTTAATTGTGTAGATTTAGTGGTAGAAAACCCCCAAACCACTCTTGATTAGTCAGCAAAGCAATGCTTTTAATTCAGGGTTATAAATCCAATAATAGCCAATTATTTAATGACTTAAGATAAGGTATCACTCAAAAAAGCTATAAAGAAAAAATACCATTTACAGAAGCTGTAATTTTTCAAGCAGATTTATTATATATAAATGTCATACAACTTGAGATTTGTTCAACTGTTTTATGGAGCCTGTGCCCTCTTTCTAAGTATTTGAAAAGGGATTATTTGATTAGTAGTGTTTTCTCCAAGATTGTACCACAAATTATTTATATATTTGGCCAAAAGTGAAACATTAGGTTATGAGGTAAGGAATACTGGTACATTTCAGAAGAAAATCTTAATAACCTAAAGTGTTTTGTGTTTATGATATTTGGGTTGAGTTTCTAATATCTAAGCTGGCTGATGCATAAGGAAAATCTAGAACTTAAGTGTAACATTTATGAAATGTTAAATATTCATTGCTAATAATATGTTTTCAACTCATTTATGAAATTACTCATTGATAGTTTTGTTATTATATGGTGCTGACAAGTACCAGAATAGAGCATGCAGTTTTTGGGAAAAGCTGCAGTAATAGATTTTCCACATAAACATGAATATTTACTTTGTCTAAAGTGCATGTACTTTTTATGGCCAGGAAGTTGTTTTCTATGAATACAATAAATGTATTTTCATATCTAATTAATCTAATCATAAAAGTTTGTTTGATTTGGATTAGCTGATTGGATTGACAAATTTCCTGTTGACATTTTGTCTGATAGCCGCTGAATATTATACAAATAAGGCAGGTGCTTGTTTTGTTATATTTTCCATGTGGTATAGAAATGTTTATGTCTGATGAAAGTTTTATCATGTAGCATAAAAAAAGATTTTTATTGTGTTTTTAGGTTACACCAGCTCAGTTTAGGCATGCAGCAAGCTTTAAAGATTATGATGATGTTCTGTCCTATGAATACAAATATGCACCACCAAGTGGTGAAAGGCCAGAAAAGGTGGATAAAGAGACACCAATTTCACATTATGACTATAACTTTGATGAGAAAGATTACAAAAGTAAGTGTACAACAACATTGAAAATTTTTATAATGTTCCAGTGATCTTCCAGTGACAATAGTCCCTGTACTTAAGGTATTTAAGTAAAATTTATGACCATACTTGTTCCCACAAATTATTTTACTATAACTACTTGCTAGTACTACTACTACTACTACTTTTACTATTTTGTTAATGACATTGACTGACTTATAGAAGTAGAAACAATGAAAATTATAATAATAGTAATAATATGGGATCAGGGTCAATTAGAAGCAGTAGGAGGTGTCCTGGCAATGGTGGATCAGTTAATCATTGGTAGATGTATCATGGGAGAAGTAAAGCAATATCAAAGGAATTTTGCAGTTGCATATTACTATTACAAAAGGCCGTTGATAAAGTAAACCTTAACTGGATGTTAAGAGTTTACTACTGGACTGGTATACCAAAAGAAGTGATAACATTGATATCACAGGTAATGGAAAAGTGGAAAACAAGACTTGCGTTATTGAGTAAAGGGGTTAAGGTTGGTAAGTGTAGTAGATGGATTGACATCAAGGGAGCCATGGCTGAATATTTAGTGCAACTGCACTGTAACCAAGAATTACAGGTTCAATTTCCTGAGCAGTCAACTTTGGAAATTCACAAAAGAAAAAGTCTTTGGTTGGTGTCAGGAAGGGCATATGGCTAAGAAATTTCTCACTGCCAAATCCAAGTCCCTATGAAGGGCATGGTCTGAGCCCCAGTTACTGGGGAAAAAACATGTTAAAAATTCTAGATGGATTGACATCTCATGTGGAATTCTAGAAGGGGACAGCTTTTTGGCTGTTGGCTTTTGTATCTTGGAAATACCAGTATCTTTACTTTTCCAACAAAGTAAAGATGGATTGGTCTGCATGGAAGTAGAGACATTAGTCAAGCCAATCACAAAACTCTTAAGGTTTGAATGACATTATTGTACAGGTGAACCTCTTTACTGGAGGATGCTACGGAGTACCAAAGTCTGGTGACAAGAACTAAATGTACAAGTACAGTGGAATAGAGCAAGGAGATGGGATAAGAACCAAGAAATTGCTTAAGCTGGTTAGAGATGAAGTCAGAAAAGAGAGTCTGTATGCTAATAAGCACTAAATTAAATGTACAAGTATGGTGGAATAGAGCAAGGAGATAGGATAAGAACCAAGAAATTGCTTGAGCAGGTTAGAGATGAATTCACGAAAGAGAGTTTGTATGCTAATAAGCACTAAATTAAATTATTTTAATCTGGTGCATGAAATTAATGCAAAATTCCAGTGGCACCATACATAATGAATGTGTGCAAGTTCAATAATGTAGAGTTAAAGAAGCTAGATTAGATAAGAGCATATCATATATTGGGCAAGCATGCAAGTGATTGTACATGAAGAACTTGGATGGTGAACATGGGATAAAGTCCATGAGAGAAATGTTGATTGAGGAGCATGCAATTGTGATTGTTGAAGTAGAATCTCACTGACCTAAATTTTCTTTTATATGTTACTGCAAAGGTACTTGAATCTAAGCTTGATATAAAGTAAAGAAAAAAATTACAAGATATATTGTCACAAAAAGTGAAAATGGAAAAACCGTATTAAGAGAGAAATTGTGCTGATGATACTCAAAATTTCTATCCACATTGAAATTCAAAAGGGAAATAATCCCAAGAGTAGAAAGGCCAGAAAAGTAAAGAGAAAATTGAAACTTGGGGACAAAAATGATCTACCCACCATCAAAGAAGTGCCAAAACAAAGAATCCAAGTCAAAGTACAAAGATTATGATGCTTTGAGAACCACATAGTTACTACTCATCATCATCATCATCATCATCATATTTGGTTTAACGTCCATTTTACATGCTAGCATGTGTTGGACGATTTCTTGAAATTGACTTCCAAGTTATCCTATCTTTCACCAGGTCTCTGCTGACACCTTTTTGTTTCAGATCCATCCTTACACTTCCTCCCATGTTTTCTTTGGTCTTCCTCTACCAGTTGTTCCTGTCACCTTGATTGTTCTGCATCTACTTGCCCAAGCATTCTTGTCCATTCTCTCCACATGACTAAAATACTCGCATAATAAATTGTTTAAGACATCAGAAAAAGTTTAACTTGGGAAAAATAAAGTTGTGGTTACAGAAATGCCTTCAAAGGAATGAATTTAACTGTTCAGGAAATGCATCTGGGGTAAGGAGAAAGAGTATTAAGGAGACAGGAAAATGGATTAAGAATACAGAGCAAAGCAGTGAGAGCAATAAACAATATGAATGGAAAGAAATCAGTGGTAGTGAAATGCAAGAAGCTCTTAAAAAGTACAGAAAATTACATACCCCTGCAATTGACAATATACCAATCTATGAGTTATATACACACACAGGTGCTCATGTTACTCTTACAAATTTGCTAAACACAGAAATGAACCTTCCTGATAAAACAACAAATTGCCTGTGTTGGAGTAATATACTTTTTTACCTTTTAATGAGTACTATTATGTTTTCAAAACCTGATAAATCTCTGCAAGTCATTTGAGGTGTTAAATAGAAAATACAGAATACAGTCAAGGAAAAAGTTATGATGTCATGAATAAGGGTCTTACTTCAAAGCAGCATTTCAGTTGTTCAAAATCAGGTTCACGAGTACAAATGATGGTAATGCCTCAGTAAGTGAAATTGTACCAAGTTATTAAATAGTGAGAAAGCTTATCAGAAAAAGGTTTAATGGAACAATGTAGAGTTAAGAAAAACAATCAGAACAGGGATGTAACAGAGCACTCACAGTTTTACTCAGAATGTGGCTGGAATGGTTTTCTAAGATGCTGATGCAACAGCAGCTGATTCAGCAGCAGATTGACACAGGAGCAGTATGATTCATTGGATAACCAACAGATTCAATATTTTGGTGTTGGAAAATTTTGTCATGGCAACAAAGAAATCATCAATGATTGGACAAGATCTTGTTGTTGCCGCTTCCTGAAGGTCACTCTGGCTACATTATTTTCAATTGTTCAAGCAAGTAGGCACTTGCCTTGCCTACTTACTTGAACAATTGAAAGCTGTCCCCAGTGCAGTCCCCAGTGCTGTCCCCAGTCCAGAGGTTGGTGACTCTGGATCTCCAGCATGCTCTGTCCAGTGCTTGACATCGGAGGTGCTCCTGTGATAGACTTGTTACTTTTGTCATGTTATCCGTCCACTTGGAGCACTGTTGACCCCTCACTCCCCTGCCTTGAATTGTTCCTACTAGAATACCGCTCTGGATAGTGTTGTGTCTTACTATATGTCCAAAATATGTCAGTTGTTTTTTCCATATGTTGACTAACAGACATTGGTTTGTTCCCATCATCCTCAAAACATCCTCATTTGTTCTTCTTTCCATCCAGCTGACATGTAAAAGTCTTCTGTAGCACCACATTTCAAATGCATCTATCTTTCTCTCCATGGAACTTCTTAAAATCCAAACTTCTGCACAGTAAAGGAAGGTGGACCAGACATAGGTCTTGGTCAATTGCAGGCATGTTGAAATATCAATTTTTTGACATGTCAGTGTTTTTTGATAGCAGTTGAAAGTGGACTTGGCCATAGCTTTTATTTTCTTGATTTCTTCTTCACATCTTCTGTCACTTGTAATAGTGTGTCCCAAGAGTTGAACTTCTTAACTTGATCTAACTGTTTGTTGTTGAGTGCAATGTTGGTATTCATAGGTGTTGACAATTTACTGGCTGTCATTACTTTGGTTTTCTTGGTGTTTATCTCTAGGTCAATGTTTCAGCTTCTTTGATCTATTTCATTGATCAACTCCTGAAGCCTCTCCTCTGAGTCGGCAATGACTGTTGTGTCATCTGCATATCTGATTGAGTTGATGTTTCTTCCACCAATGCTTATCTCTTGCTTATCTTCTATTGCTCTAGTTATTTTTTTCTGCATAAGAGGTTGGAGATAGGACACAACCTCATCATGCTGCATTCTGTCAAATGCCTTTCTATAATCTACAAAACAAAGATAGACCTTGTTTTGCATTTCTAAAGCTCTCTCTCAATCAGGTTTCTAACACATGACACAGCCTCCCTTGTGCCCTTTCCCTTTCAAAAACCGAATTGATCTGCTGTCAGTTCGAAATCTGCCTACTGGTAGGCACTAGTCAGTCTTAATTAACTATGTGGCTAAAAATGTTTTGTTCCATGCCATGCCCTGTTTACATGTAATGTAGTTGCCCTTTTCTTCAGGTATCTTCTCAAGCACTGTTTTAGCTGTTGGAAAATAGCCTCTACTGAAGAATTTTTTAAGTACCATCATCTAATAAAGTGAACATTTGTACAGTATTGTGCATTGTTGTAGAACAGATGGTTGTGAAACTAGGCCAGCTTTTGTGAATGATCTGCATGATCTTGGTCATGTAAAGATAAGAACATACATTTTCAGTGCAGAAGCAATTAAACCATTTGTGGTTTGAAACCATGACTGCTGCGATGATAAGAGAAATAGATTATTAAATCAACTATTAATTATTAAGTTGATGTTCAGTACATGGGATATGTAGTTTAGAGCAGCCTGCTTACAGCCATGGATATTCATTGTGTGATATCATTTATATTGATTAAATTAATTTAATTTTTAATTAAATGGTCCAGTTTTTTTTACAATGAAGTAAGCTAATCACAACTTAAGTGGAAAACTAAAAAAAGATCTCTGTATTTTCTGCATTTCCCCAACATTAATTATATGTGCCCATTTGAGATAAGTTATGGTTTTGTTATTAAACTGGCAATTGGTAAAAGCTACAACCCTTATCTTGGAAATTAGAACAATATCTTAGTAAATATTAATCAAGCAATTATGGTTTTAAGTAGATAGCTCTTGTTACACAATTTAGTTAAATAGACAGGATGTATGTTAGGTTTAATTGGAAGTGAAGTTGACAAAGATAGAAAGCTTAATTCCAAGAGGAGGGCTGGGAACTATAAGCTGTTCTTTCATACTTGATTCTTCAGAGCTTTGTGCTGTAAATGCTGACCTAGTAATACTGCAATCTTATCAAGACCAGTAATTGAATACTAGTTAGCTACTCATGATAAAAGCAATCTATTTCTTTTGTTAAGCAGCAATGCAATCCTATCCATTAGGTTTTTGTACCCTATCCTTAGAAAGAAATTGTCATTGTTTACTACACCAATTGTGAGAGCTTGGACATCTTTTAAATAGAAAATTGGATTTTTATTCAATGGAATCACCTTTGTTCTTGTGAGGCATACTTTGAAACATGGATTATTTTTATTAGTATATTTGAAATTCAAGGTACATCTTTTACGTTTTGATGGTGTGAAAATGGCTCGTGTTCATTGGATTATACTTTGTTTATGTCTAATGGATAATTAAAGTTTGGACTGTTATTATGTTTTATTAATTAATAGCCATATTAACACACTTTGTGTTTTACTACCCAGGAAATAAGATAAAGGTGTTAAAATATACACATTTTGGCAATCATTCTTACTTCTTTGTTCCAAGAGTCATGGGCATTAAATTTAGACACACACACCTCACATAGGGAGAAAATGTTAAGTTGTGCAGTTGTAGCTGAACTCCCTATATTCATATAGCCAGTGTGACAAGCTCTATATACCATATGATGTTGACCAAGCTCTGTACAGATTTTGAAAAGGGGACAATATTGTAATTAAGCAGTTTCAAAAGAGTTAAGCATGAGATGATATCTTATTGCTTGCAGCATTTATACCCGTAGTAGAATGTAAAGGCAGCCTAATTGTCTGATATGGTTAAAATTACAAGACAGGAAAACAAATTTTGGCAGATTTAAATGCCAGATTAGGGAGTACTAAAATTACTATTTCCTAGTCTTAAATAGTGAGAGGCGCTCCTGTTGGACAAACTAGTGCTGATCTACCAACTGGCCCATGCATATTTTTTTATTTCTGGCACATAATTCAAGTTGTGTTAGTTATTACCTAACTCGACGAGAAACTCCAGTGCTGCTTTGGCCTCATTTTGCATCATTTTTATTTGTTTCTTGTATTAAATTATTACAACGGTACTTGAGTAGAGTAATATCTAAATATGGGAAAGGAAGTCTTAAGACTATACTTTGAAATCTTTGTGAGAGCATAGTGGGTAGACATGAAGGTAGCTCTTTTCTTGAATTGGCCTATGTATTATTAATAACATGCCAAATCAAAAAGTAATTTTCTTTCTTTTTTCTGTTACACGATCTGCCTATTTTTCATCAAATCCTGCACAGGGAATGAAAATTTAAATAGCTTTTGTGTGACATTGATCTTATTATTATTTGCACTTGCTCACATCACTCGTACTATATTAAGCCCACGGACTTGATAATGATGAGATAAAGACATAACGATGTTCAAATAATAGCCAGATTAAAACAAGATCCCTTTATTAAGCAGACGCAATCGGTCAAACTTGTGAAGCAATATTTGTGCATAATTAATGTGAACATCAGTTCTGTGCAGGATGTCGTTAGACAAAACGCGAGGCAGCAAAGAAAGGCGAATTTTTGCAGGCGTAGCGATTAGAATGACGTAAACTTACGTAACTCTTCAAACTATTTTTTTATCATTTTTTATTTGTTGGACACAGGCAGCGTGTACTTTAAAAACTTTTTGTAAGTTATCGCATTGATAAGAATGCTTAAAACATTCATTACTAAATTTCATCATCGTGATTTCATACATCCATCAGAACGGAAAAAAGAATGGCTAAAATTTAATATATAGATTGCCTTACTGTCAAGACGATACACACTACGCAGTGATTATCGCCCTGCTTATCATCGGCATTGGGTTGCTGATATCTGAATATGAACGAGCAGCGATTGTAATGCCAGCCCCAAAGAGAGTGAATATAAATTTTTACACCTGTTCAGAACAATATGTCAAAGTGTCGAAAACTTCTTCCGTTGGTACTTCAACCTTTGAACGGAGCTTCAGTGCAATGAATTTCATGTTAAAATGGATTATACAACAGCGTGGATGATTTGATGACCATTGGTACTGTTACTAAACCAGAGCCGTCCTGCATTCCTAAATATAAAGTGCTAGCCGGTGGGGTACTCAAAAGGAAGGAATAGTCTTTTTGAATAGAATTTGAAAATGTTTGCAATTACCCTAAATTTTTTATTACTATTGTTATTATTATTATTATTATTATTATTATTATTATTATTATTATTGCAACACTTGTCAGTCAGTTACACCAGAAACGTCATCTGTAAAAAAATGGTCTAAGTTTGTACGAAAAACGTAAATACACATAACGTTTTTTAGACAACGAAGGTTGGCTTGCACTTCCCTGTGCGGGAAGAATGAGCACACATGTAAGCTCCTAGATACAGAAAAAAGATAACTAACGAATTATTTTCATGAAAGCATATTAATAGCAAGGTAGAAAGTTGAATTGGTGAAGCTTGTTGGGATAGTTGGCATAGGTAGTGGGTTGGTTAAGTCCCATGTAAATAAATACTTAGTTTTCTACTTATTTTTATATTATTTAAAAACTTGGTTTGTATTTTACTTAATGTAGACATGTTAATTATTCTAGTACTATATATTTAATCAACAGGACACAGAAAATTCTCGCAACATTACCACGAGCCACTTCGACCTATCAATGAACCCCATCATCAAAGGAAACACAAGTCCCACCTAAGAAAGAAGAAAAAGTCAGATAAAAAAGACAGAGACAAATATCCAAAGTCACCTCAAAAGATACAGCCAATTAAAGTACTACCACAAATAACAGAACATAAAGAGTTGTCTATCACTGATCTGACTGACAAGGAAAATGAAGTGTGGCCAAAAGATAAGAAAGATGGAACACAGAAAAAGCACAAAAAGAAGAGAAAACATCAGCATCGTCACCATCGTGAAATTTCTTCCCAGGATAAATTGGAATTTCGTATTAGAACTGGGATACAAACACTGGAAGAGGAAAAGAAAGCAATTCGAGACATTACAGGGCATGTTGATTCAGACAGTGAAGCAGAAATGAAGGATCGAGAGGATATCAAAAGTAAGCTATATCTATACTTTTGTAACTGACCTTTTTTCTTATTTAACAGTAGCGTGTTAGAATTTATACATTCCACTATATTGAAAATTAAGTAAAGCGACATTGCAGCTCTCTTTGGCTCTCTTTTGCTCTCTTTGGCTCTCTTTGGCTCTCTTTGGCTCTCTTTGGCTCTCTTTGGGACTCTTTGGCTCTCCTTGGCACTCATTGGCTCTCCTTGGCTCTCCTTGGCTTAGTTGCAGCCACGCACGCGCTTGCAACTGAGTCATGTTTTATGAAACCAGTGCTACAAGGCAGGAGCTTTATGTGCAGTTTACATTTTTTGTTTACTTGCTTATTATCTTGTATTAAAAAGGAAGTATATTAATAAAAAATATTTCTTCAAGCCAGTTTCCAGTGTATATCAGTCAGCGTTCATCAGAGTTGATAGTCATTCCTGTAGCAAGTTAGAGTAAAGATCCGTTTAGTCAGCAGCATATCGTAGCAGGGTATTAAGAGGATATAAAAAATACCCATAGAACAATACCCATAGAACAAAAGGCCTTCTTAATTTTATCGAGGTTAATGAAATTTCTAAATCGATTTCTAACAAGACATTTCTGAATTAGCATGTTTCATTGGAATACCTGTGCACCGCACATGCTTTGCTGAAATCGTCACACGAAACTACGTCGTAATGGGTCGTATTTTAGGCTGCAGGACAGTTGCAAATAGGGCTATTTATATTTGTACTTACGTGGGGTTTTAACGTATTTTTTGGACTGTAATAATTATTTTGAAAAGAAACTAAGGACAGGCCCTAGTATCTAAAGTTTTCACCTTTTAAAATAGATTTAGTACTGAGAGTTTCTAAACTTTTCCAACAATTTTTTACGATTTTACTTCAGGACGAAAGTTTTGCAGTATTTGGGCTTTAAAGTATGGGATTTCTTATTAAGCGTGATACTAGGGAAAAGGTGTATTTTTATTTGAAGAGTTTATGTGCTTTTTCCATAAAGTACTTTTTTCAGTCTTGCACACATTTTTTAAAAGAACTTGGTTTATTAGAATATCGAAGCCCAAATATGCTAAGTTTGAAAGTGAATTAAAATTAACCACCGGACTCTACTTTAAAAAAACGAAGCTCGACAAATTTTTGAACTATTGTGTAGATTTTTTGAAAATAAGAAAGGTTTACGCTTATTAAGCATGCACTTTATTACTTTATTAAAGATGTATTCATTGTGCGTTTTTGGTATAGCAACCCCCCAGTTGTTTGTTGACATAAGTCTTTTTGAATAATGTAGGAAGCCTGATCAAGAATAATGGGTAAATGTAGACTCAAACAAAAGTGCTTTTAAGATATTTGGGTTCAACATAAGGTATGGTATTATTTTGAAAGGAAGAGTGTGTACGATTTTACCCGTGAGAAATGATACCCCAGACTCTAAACAATTCTATTTGTATCGGACGTTTTTTATCAATGTTTTTCTACAAACGTATTAGTTAATTGCAAATCATTTGTAGAGCGTTTGCGTTAATATAAGCAAGTCCTAAGGTAATATTTATTGGGAAATAGTGCCATGCACTGACAGCTGTAGTTGCTGGAATTACCTTTCTAACGTAGCTTTTAAGACCTTTATAGGGCCAGATGCCATTTCCTTACCTGAGACCTTGCGGCTGCAGAAAGTAATGTATTTCTTCGTAGATGCATGCAGGGTGAGGAGGACAGCTGCAACTGTCAAATCTGTTGCGGCGAAAGTTAAATGTTCATAATCACTTGATAAATCTAGATTTGCTGTATAATTTGCTCTGCTGTGATCACGTCGACAACCTGCTTATCTACCTCTGCCTCTGTTTATTGTCCCTTGGCTTGTTACTATGATATCTTTAGGTTCAAAAGACACCTGTCACACGGAGTGTTATTTTTTAGAGTTCGCAGAATGGTTGATCGTCAGTGTAAAATTTTAGAATAGTTAACGAGTTATGATAATTTCAGGTCCAATCTCGCTTTAAAGCTGGAGACCTTCGCAAGTGTAAAGTGTCAGAATAGTACTACTCGAAAACAAATAGGGTTTTGATTTTGGTGTTTATTTGTTTTTTATACTGGTGGACCCAACTTTTCGGTAAGTAGTATCTTTCTGAATGCACTTTTACTGCCAGTGTCATATATCTGTTTTGAAATGCAAAATGACTTCAATTGGCCTTGATTTTTTACTTGCTCGTACCTGTCAATTTCGTCAATCTTGGGTTTCCGTGCACAAAGTAGCCCTGTGATATATTTTTCATATGCTCTTCTCATTTCATCACTGATAGGTTAACGTGTACAAATAGTAGATGGTGGTAGACAATAGATTCGCTAACTGTCATCTTTTAAAGGTTTTATACAGGTATTCTGGGAAGAAGCAATTGCTTGTTAATTGGTAGTTTAGCTAAAGTAGCCAATCGTCATTTTATCCCAGTGAATGAAATATATAGGAAATGTGCAGACGACAATAACACGACACATTGCTGTGTTTTGGTACTCGGTGATGTATTTTCTTTAAATGTTTTTTTTCTTCTGTAAATGATATGCATTTGCAGCACAGTCATTCATTTGTTAAACATAAAATGCGACAGGATTTTCACGAAGGCGATTGTAATGGAAATCTTTTGTGAAAAAGTCGAAAGAAAGATAACTTACAGGAACACGATTAACTAATGATTCGAAAGTGTGACAAAGTGTTCTT
This sequence comes from Morbakka virulenta, assembly GCA_003991215.1. NCBI lineage: Eukaryota > Metazoa > Cnidaria > Cubozoa > Carybdeida > Carukiidae > Morbakka > Morbakka virulenta. The sequence continues at coordinate 1,385,237 of RDPX01000114.1, read as the reverse complement.
GTTAACCTCGATTTGTATTAATATTTAGTTATGTTAACAGACACAGCTCACTCATATACGTTCTTATTGCATTTAAAGTCACGTGCTGATATCTTATTGAGCTACATCTTCCATTCAAACAAGAGATTTTTAATTACTTCCTTATGCCCATAGGTCACCGATTTGAAGATCTAAAAGGAGTTCGACGAAGAACAGTTACACCACGCCCCAAATCTGGCATGACAACTCACATTAGCCAGGCAGGGCGTGTGCCAAGAAGTCACATGAAGATTTCCCTTCCATCCCGGCAATACGATAGAAAGCCCAAAGAGGTAAATTTGTTCTTGGTCCTAATTATTTTAACTTTTTTGAATTAATTCATAAAAAGGCCGCAAGGATTACCGACTGTTTTACATCAATGACTTACGAGGGTCATTTGTGCTGGGATGTAACAACTACAATAAAAACTTAAATAATTCAACATCTGCTATTCAAATCTTGAGATAACATAAAATTTCGATATAAATTTTTTCCATGGGATAACCTTCCATACTTAACTCCGCATTTTCAATTCCAAGCTTTGTCTCTACATACTTCAGTTAGAGCCTGCAGCTGAAAAAATTATTTGAGAAATTTTTACGAGGAGAGCTATTTGGTGATTGCAAACTTCATTGCAGATTTCACCACGAAAATTTTCATAATTAATTTTTTCTTTGGTATAGATAATTTTTCACATTCAACAGTGGTTGTCGTGTTGACATAGTTACAGTTTGTTACTTATTTTTTACTCCCAAGTCTTTATTAGCAAAGTATATATAGGTAAGTCATGAAATTATTTTCTTTCTAAATGTTTGATGGTCCCAAGGGTGAGAAAATCTCACAAGAAAATTTGGGGAAGGCTTGCCTGCGATTTTTTGTCCAAATATTGTAGGTAAACCTTTTTTTTGTATCATTTTTAACTTTGGGAAAATGCGTTTTTTTAGTCATACACTACAATCAGTACATTATAGTAACAATTAAAATCATGTTTTGTTGAATTTTTAAAAGTTACCGAAGTCAAAATAGATTGCTCGCCGAGACGAGTATATTCCGAGAGAAGTTTGGAACTTTAAGTACGAGGCATTGTAGGATCCCCAAAGTGGAATTCCAATTCAATTTCATGGAAGGGTGGAGGCCCCCATTGCAGTTAGTCTGCACGAGAAAAGAAGTAAGCAGATATATTTACTACTTTTAAAACTAACAATGGTGTCAAAAGCAAACAAAACAAAAGCCTACTAAACTTAGCAGGGGTTCGTCTGAGTTCTTTCCTTTAATGGCCAGTCGAAGTTTTTATTTACCAGCGCTAAATCGAAGACCAGAGCTGTTGGCAGACACCATAACGTCGAGGAAAAAAACTCTGTGATTTGAACACCTATTCCTCACAGTTCAATTTTTTCCCGTTCTGTGATTCTACCATACCAGCTTTCCAGCTTTTTTACCAGAAACCTTGCACATTATTCTTGCCAGGTGCTTTCCAATTAGGGATCTTTCAACATTAAATAAATAGCATGTGGAGCGTTTACACAAAATCACTGCTGGTTATCTCCATTGTCTGCCCAGATGGCATACCGTCGCCGTCGTAAATAATATCCTACTGTTTGACTGTGCTACTCAGCTTCTGATAAAAATCTCTTTTGATCTTGTTGGAAAAGTGTATTTTGTTTGTACTGTCTAACTCTTTGTTAATACCTCTTGATCTCTGCAGCCTTCGCAAACAACCTTTGTTTCAGCTCTTCAATGGGATTGTTTTTCCCAGAATATAGTACTCTTTTCGAGTTGTTTTATCTTGCTCATTTTTCTTAATTCATTTCCTTTTTTCTTTTCCAGAATATTTATCTCGGTCGTAGGATTTTTGTATTCCCTTCAATTATTTTTTACACCAGAGTTCCTTATTTTGTTGATGTTTAATCCCTTTGATAATAATTCTTTTGTGGGAGGATGAAGATGAGTGGAAAGTAGTAGTAGTAGTAGTAGTAGTAGTAGTAGTAGTAGTAGTAGTAGTAGTAGTAGTAGTAGTAGTGGTGGTAGT
>RDPX01000114.1:1361209-1368709 GCA_003991215.1 Morbakka virulenta | reverse complement strand
TATTAGTAAATAATGGCATTAAAATATAGAGTGATTAGTGTAATACTAACTGCCACTGACTCTCGATGTGATGAGTCTCGAGAAAGCACCTCGAATTAAGGCCGCAAGCATGTCAGCAGCCTCAGGTGGCAGTTGTGGTAAGTGACCCTGATTAATTGTAGTTGGGCTTTCTTGGACCGGACACGTAAATGAGCGTTCAGTACTTTAATTATCCTCAAAATAATACATTTATTTTGAAAGTTCGTATTTTAATGTACATATTATGTATTAAAAATTTAATTTTAGTTGTGCTTACAATGTTTTTAAGTTTCCTTGAGCGTAAGGCATAACCCCAATCACGAACGAGTGTGATGTTTAAACTATTGCAGTTTTCACAGTAGCTCTCAAAGAGTTAGTTTTTATTGACATAAATTACTCTTTCTTTATTTAACTTTGCTTCTTAAAAACTGTTGCAGCGCGCTTTTTTGTGAAGCTAAGGATTATTAGAGTCGGCAATTGTTCTTGTTTGCAGATGATATAAAGTGCAATTATTGTAACAGGATACGAGTTGAAGTCATTAAAAAAAAGCTTGAACTTTATGATCGAGAGAAATTTGAACCCTGCTAGCATAAGCAGTTTTGTGTTTTTACTCTTTAAAATATTTTATCGAATTTGGAATCCCATTTTGATTTGTACTTTGTAAGTTTTTTTTAATTTAAGGAATAGTGAGTAGTGGTCGCCATAATACTGGGGCTAGTTAAAGCTGGGTTGGAGAAAGTTATACCCAGATAAGATCTCAGACACGTAAAGTCTTCCATCAAGAAAGGGTCTTGTCAGGGTCATGGTTTTTGTTACACCTCCTTTTAACGGGGTACTATTAAATTTCATTTTATTCAGGGAGGTTCAATAGGGCAGAGTTATTGCTCACGTTTTTAACCATTTGTAAGGCAGGACATACTACTGTAGGTTCCATCCAAATTCCCAATTTTCAATGAAAAACAAGTTAAGGATTGCAATTTTAGGACAGTGACGAGCTTTAAACTGGGGGTCAGATGTATAGCTTACTGATTTCCTCATGCGCGGCTGCTACAGCATTCGGAGATTGAGCTACGGCTGGTTATCAACTACATTGTTATTCATATGTTTTTTTTGTTTGTTTGTTTTTCAGGAACGGTGCTGTTAGATCTTGAGCAATTTGATCTGCCAAGTATATTTAGGTCAGTTGTGGACAATATGATTATTACTGATCAATTAGGTGCTTCGCGCAAAGAAGAAATAATCGAAATCCTGTTGTCAAAGCATCGGCATCAGCATCAACATACAAAGCTGCAACGTCGATTTTCCATTTCCAGTTTGTCGTCGTTAACTCTTGATTTAGGTAACAAAGAGAAGGGAGATACGGATTCAGGTAGGGATGGATGTTTAAAACATTGGACTAAGTTTCTTCCCCACCCTCGGTACTTTTTTCCTCCTTTAAAAAACTTCCAACAAGTTTTACCATGTTTTCAGACAAGCATAGTGGGTTTTTTTCTGCACTAGGATCTCCCACTTAAATCGTTTTGAAATAAGAAGACTTCGAAACAGTCAGAATTCATTAGATTGAGCGAAATAACCCAATTTTGACAAAGGCCTTTTGCAAGATCAAGCAGTAGTTAGCAGTTAAAGGAACTTCAGGGAGGCTTGTTAAAAACAATTTCACCGTTAGAACGTTTATCATCATCATCACCATCATTATCACCATCATCCTCCTCCTCGTCATCATCATCATCGTCGTCATCATCATAATCATCATCGTAATCATCAGCATCATCATCGTCGTCATCATCATCGTCGTCATCATCGTCGTCATCATCGTCGTCATCATCGTCATCATCATCATCATCATCATCATCATCATCATCATCATCATCATCATCATTCTTTACCGCTTCGGCTTCATTGCTGGATTGATTAATCCTGGTAAAGATATAGTAAATTTACAGTGCGTGCAAAAGACTTTTTTAGTCGCCAGGCACTAAAAAATTTAAATTCTGATGCGTTTGGTCATTAATATAAACACCTAATTTCCCACGTATAAAAATTCATATTTTACTCTCGTCAAAACTTGGACTGTGAACGCCAACCAGACTCCCAGTTCCATTAGATTCCCTGTTTGATGTATACTGTATTTCCTCCAATAATAGCCTCGGCGTTTGTTAAATATCTAAGCACATTTTTGCGACGTTTATTTCAAACCAAACAATATTTGGAATTCGTAAAAAATAACAACAGCAAAATCAGTCCGTTATAATTAATTGTACATCTGTCTTGACCGCTGTGTTCATCTCTTGTCAGAATCTGTTGGTTGAAATGGATTTCCTGATAGTATCGTGCCTTGTGCAACTTGAAGCTGATCTTCAAACAATGGAAAACCATTTCAACAAGGTGTCCCGTTTTTGAAACAACGGATTAAATTGGTAAAGGAGTGGAACAGAAAGTGCAATTATTGTGGGAATAATTCGTTATCATTCTTTAAAAAGATTAATATTATTTTATCAGCTATATTGGCTAAATACGGCTTTGTTTTCATTAATGTAATTCAACACCACCAAATATTATTGCGCATGGTCATAAATATAAAGATTTGAAAGTGTTGCGTATGTCTACAAAATGTTTAAATTTCAAAATTGAATGGACCTAAAAAGTATTGAAATTTTTACAAACGCTTCAAAAACCATAAAATGCTAAGAAGTGAATTGGGTAAGATAAGATCAGAATAAAACAAGAAAAAATTACGACATGCAAACCAAGTGGCATTCGAAAATGAAATCCAGTAAAATGAGGTATACAGTATTTCCTATAATAAACGCCTGGTCTCGGATAAACGCCGCATCATAAAATGCGACCTTAATTAGAAAAATAGAGAAGATGCAAGAAACAGTACAATTGCTTTCCATTCTTTTATTCCTCGCCCATACCATAAAAAGGTTATTTCTAAATGGTAGCGAAGCCAATTTAATTCATTGTTTAAAAAATGGGACACTTGTTGAAGTGTGTTTTCGTCAGGTGTCTATCGGCAGGCGCCTGATGATGGGAGAAGTATCTCTCGAAACGTAGCTCAGAAAAAGCTTACAACTTAAGACATAAAACCCTTATCTATGGCTTCCTCTGAGTCCATACGTTTGTGTGTATGTGTGGGTGGGTGAGGTGGGGTTAGCTTAGTATAACCCGAGTTGTAGTAAAGGTGATTCAAAGAAAGTGAAACACACAGTTTTACATGTGAACAGTGACAATAGCACCGAAGGAAAACGGATTTTGTATGTAATCTAAATCTGTGTCGAGGGATTATTTATTTGTGCAGGTCGGTCGGGGAGAAAGAATGAGAGAAAGTGTCAAAGAAGACGTTATTTTTGTTAATAATGTTTAACTCTTTTGAAGATTTCGTAGTTGGAAGTGTTGATTCACTGTCGGCCCGAACGAATAAGTACATTAAATATAGATTCAATGCAAGGTTTTTGTGTTCCTCATTTTATCCTTTTACAGTTTTGTTCCACCATAACTTATTTTGCGCTTATTTTATAAATAGAGAATGAAATGGGACGAGAGGCAGCAATTTCGCATTCTAAAAATCACTCACAAAACCATGAAGTGGAGAAGGAACATGACGAAAACAACTCTATTCCAATGAGGAAGATAGAAAACAACGACATCAACAGAAAACCATCGAAAGTGGACGACATAAAAGTCGATGTAGGTAGCACTACAGAGCCATACGAAGATTCGGACAGCGACAAGAATAACGAGGTGAGGGCATTTTTGAAGAAAAGAAGTAAAACAAGAACTTTGAAAAAAGTAAGATACCAGGCCCTAATTAGCAGTTGCTTCTTTTCTGGTGTTTTGGTTACTGTCCGTCTTTTTGTTTTTCTAGTCCAATCATGACGGAACATCACTTATTCAATTCAAACCACATATAAAGTACCCTTCAACATTCCGATTAAATGACAAGCTGGTAAGTTAAAACGACTTAATTTTAGCTAAATAAAATAGGATGAAGAAATTAAACCTTATAAACAATAAGCTGTAATTTTGTTCTGCACACACATTATAGCTGTGTTTGAATTAGAATATATCTTTATGAATATATGAAATCTCACTTCACCAGATAAAGACTAAATAACTACAAGGTACAATTATGTGTAGTAAACTNTCATCATCATCATCGTCGTCATCATCATAATCATCATCGTAATCATCAGCATCATCATCGTCGTCATCATCATCGTCGTCATCATCGTCATCATCATCGTCGTCATCATCGTCATCATCATCGTCGTCATCATCATCATCATCATCGTCATCATCATCATCATTCTTTACCGCTTCGGCTTCATTGCTGGATTGATTAATCCTGGTAAAGATATAGTAAATTTACAGTGCGTGCAAAAGACTTTTTTAGTCGCCAGGCACTAAAAAAATTAAATTCTGATGCGTTTGGTCATTAATATAAACACCTAATTTCCCACGTATAAAAAATTCATATTTTACTTTCGTCAAAACTTGGACTGTGAACGCCAACCAGACTCCCAGTTCCATTAGATTCCCTGTTTGATGTATACTGTATTTCCTCCAATAATAGCCTCGGCATTTGTTAAATATCTAAGCACATTTTTGCGACGTTTATTTCAAACCAAACAATATTTGGAATTCGTAAAAAATAACAACAGCAAAATCAGTCCGTTATAATTAATTGTACATCTGTCTTGACCGCTGTGTTCATCTCTTGTCAGAATCTGTTGGCTGAAATGGATTTCCTGATAGTATCGTGCCTTGTGCAACTTGAAGCTGATCTTCAAACAATGGAAAACCATTTCAACAAGGTGTCCCGTTTTTGAAACAACGGATTAAATTGGTAAAGGAGTGGAACAGAAAGTGCAATTATTGTGGGAATAATTCGTTATCATTCTTTAAAAAGATTAATATTATTTTATCAGCTATATTGGCTAAATACGGCTTTGTTTTCATTAATGTAATTCAACACCACCAAATATTATTGCGCATGGTCATAAATATAAAGATTTGAAAGTGTTGCGTATGTCTACAAAATGTTTAAATTTCAAAATTGAATGGACCTAAAAAGTATTGAAATTTTTACAAACGCTTCAAAAACCATAAAATGCTAAGAAGTGAATTGGGTAAGATAAGATCAGAATAAAACAAGAAAAAATTACGACATGCAAACCAAGTGGCATTCGAAAATGAAATCCAGTAAAATGAGGTATACAGTATTTCCTATAATAAACGCCTGGTCTCGGATAAACGCCGCATCATAAAATGCGACCTTAATTAGAAAAATAGAGAAGATGCAAGAAACAGTACAATTGCTTTCCATTCTTTTATTCCTCGCCCATACCATAAAAAGGTTATTTCTAAATGGTAGCGAAGCCAATTTAATTCATTGTTTAAAAAATGGGACACTTGTTGAAGTGTGTTTTCGTCAGGTGTCCATCGGCAGGCGCCTGATGATGGGAGAAGTATCTCTCGAAACGTAGCTCAGAAAAAGCTTACAACTTAAGACATAAAACCCTTATCTATGGCTTCCTCTGAGTCCATACGTTTGTGTGTATGTGTGGGTGGGTGAGGTGGGGTTAGCTTAGTATAACCCGAGTTATAGTAAAGGTGATTCAAAGAAAGTGAAACACACAGTTTTACATGTGAACAGTGACAATAGCACCGAAGGAAAACGGATTTTGTATGTAATCTAAATCTGTGTCGAGGGATTATTTATTTGTGCAGGTCGGTCGGGGAGAAAGAATGAGGGAAAGTGTCAAAGAAGACGTTATTTTTGTTAATAATGTTTAACTCTTTTGAAGATTTCGTAGTTGGAAGTGTTGATTCACTGTCGGCCCGAACGAATAAGTACATTAAATATAGATTCAATGCAAGGTTTTTGTGTTCCTCATTTTATCCTTTTACAGTTTTGTTCCACCATAACTTATTTTGCGCTTATTTTATAAATAGAGAATGAAATGGGACGAGAGGCAGCAATTTCGCATTCTAAAAATCACTCACAAAACCATGAAGTGGAGAAGGAACATGACGAAAACAACTCTATTCCAATGAGGAAGATAGAAAACAACGACATCAACAGAAAACCATCGAAAGTGGACGACATAAAAGTCGATGTAGGTAGCACTACAGAGCCATACGAAGATTCGGACAGCGACAAGAATAACGAGGTGAGGGCATTTTTGAAGAAAAGAAGTAAAACAAGAACTTTGAAAAAAGTAAGATACCAGGCCCTAATTAGCAGTTGCTTCTTTTCTGGTGTTTTGGTTACTGTCCGTCTTTTTGTTTTTCTAGTCCAATCATGACGGAACATCACTTATTCAATTCAAACCACATATAAAGTACCCTTCAACATTCCGATTAAATGACAAGCTGGTAAGTTAAAACGACTTAATTTTAGCTAAATAAAATAGGATGAAGAAATTAAACCTTATAAACAATAAGCTGTAATTTTGTTCTGCACACACATTATAGCTGTGTTTGAATTAGAATATATCTTTATGAATATATGAAATCTCACTTCACCAGATAAAGACTAAATAACACACGGTACAATTATGTGTAGTAAACTATATCGGTCATTTTAATTATGTATTAAATTTGATGCTTGAAGATTGATTTAAAATATTAAAACTAATTTTATGGGTCACGAAGTCAAAGAACTTCCCATGAAATAACACCAGGTGAAAAGAGGAAGCCGTGGATTACGATGCACGAGTGATTTTACCAAGCCTACTGCGGAACCGATTTGCCATGTATTATTTAAAAGAACTTTTCTACTGTTCATTGTAAAGTGTGGAACATCGGAAAATGCTCATTGTTGAAAATCGGCTGCAGACCTGGATAACCGTACACTTGGTGATACTGATAGCAGATAATACTAGTACCCACTAATGAAACTAATACCTGCAGATACTAATACTTGCCAATGCCTCGTATTTGTAAGTAAAATGGTATTCGTTAGAGTAATATCTAAACCGAGTTCCGTGTGGAGTATCCTTACACTAAGTAAGTTAAATGTAATTTTCTTTTTTTAAATGTTTATCATATAAATTAGTACTTAAAGGACCACCTGACTGCAGGCAATGTTAAATAGCATTACGTCTATGTTATGGTTAAACGCATATTAAAGCACGCATATTAAAACATATACTCACTGGCATATACTAATAAATACACACAGACATACTCACATACTATTGTGTTGTATGAGTTTTGTATTGTTGGTAATGCATGGAATTTTTTATATTTTTTTAAAATTTTTTTTTGGGGTGGTGGTGGGTGGTGGTGGTGGGGGGGGGTTAACGTCATTTGCTTCCAGTAATTGGGGCTCAGACGGTGCCCTTCATTGGGACTTGGGACTTTTTGGCAGTGAGGAATTTCTTGGCCGGATGCCCTTCCTGACGCCAACCAATGGCTTTTTCTTTTGTGAAGTTCGAATGCCCCCCGCTCGGGGAATCGCACCCGGAATTCTTG